>JBBYHH010497416.1:0-11134 GCA_038382905.1 Daphne laureola
GTTTAGGAATAGTAAGACGACCTAAAACTTGCAAACACGTTAGAAATATCAACGACTTAAGAAAGTTTTTAAAAGTCTAGTTTTTGGGAAAGCGCAACTCGGTTTAAGGGTTTCACACCATCACCGACCGCCGCCCGGTCCAATAAATAATCAAGAACGCTGCCGCCAAGTAAAGAGGACGCGGGGACGGTGGTGACACATGGCATAATCTTTGGCTATAAAAAGTTTGGTTAAAATAGATATCGCGCTAAAGTGTTCATAAAAGGTATGAACTAAAGTAATAAAGGACAAGTAAGGTGGCATAATGGAATAATGCACCAGCATAATATACATCATGACACTGCATGCATATTACAAAGCCATTAGGAAACCGCTCATTGTTATTGGATGAAAGTTAACCATTTTGCCATACCTTCTGTTAAGAATTACAGACTATGGTAAGTACCCGTAAGGAAAGGATAGGATAACCATGAATGTACGTAAATCTGCTGGTTAGGAATGGTTAAGTGATTGGTTCAAGGGCGTGGCCACCGAGCTGATGCATAAGGATATGAAAGTTGTCATTTTAAAGGAACCATCGGTTCAAGTTTGTTTTGGACAATAAAGGTAGGATGAAAGGGGTACACCCTCATGAGCGGAGGGCATAGTCGGAGATCAGATCCGGCCGATCAGTGCGAGATGATGCGAGATGGTCATAAAGGTAACGAAGATTGACGATCTTATTGGCACCACCAAGTATAAAGGATAAGACCCTGTGTCACCGACTGATTCCATAGTGGTTTATATGAGAACCTGATCAACTTCTTATATAAACTACCTTGGAACGAGTGGTGAGACATGTTTCATTGGTCGGTTTCGGAGAGGTTCTGTGAGGGGTCTGATCAACTTCTCATTAGAACTACCCTAGAATCGAAAGGTGGGACTGCGGGTGACCAAGATAAGTGTGAAATTGGAGGAAATGGAAATCTAAGTTTTGCCCTTGCGACCCTAGGATGGCGGGAGAGGTTTATGATAACAAGAAGCAAGGAGAGGTTCCGATGAATCCGACAAATCAAGCTTGAACGACAAGGATAATTTTGATTATGGGTTTGAGAGTATGGCCACAAAGTTGGCACATTCGGATACGTGTGCTGCCACATTCAAGATTTTTAAGAACTATCAGTCTAAGTTCATTCAGAATAATGTGGAGTATACAAGTTGTGAATTCTGTAGTGCAAGTACAAAGAAAACAGTTTTCTGAAGTTAGAGTTTTTGGGTCTTCTTGGCCGATTAAACTGTACCATTTGGCTTGACAGAAAATCCTAAAAATTGTTGTGATTGTAACCTTGGATGTCTAGTTTACCACAAAAGTTTTGGATTGTGTTTTGGATATCGGTAGAATTTACTACAATTGTTGGAGTGATAAGTGGTCTGCTGGGAAGAAGGAAATTCTGCTACAGCAAGTATATGTACGCGAAGGCGCAGAGACAACTGCAATAATGATATGAACAAATGGATGTAGTGTTTTGGTGAGGAACACTCTCACTCAGAATTAAGGATTAGGGGTAGAACTCCCACTTCATCTGAAGGTATTTGGAAAGAAATGAACGGAATCAAGGACTATACACAAAGCTGTTTTCAGGAAAAATAGTAGATTTTGGCCAATCTTGTAAGAATACACTGTACCAAATAGGTAGGTAAAAAATTCTTAACATTTATGGAGTTGTAGCCTCATATGTCTAGTTTAAGAAAAAATTTACAAAAGTAATTTTGGACACCTATGGAATTGTCTACAAATGTTTGACTGACAGCTGGTTTTGCTGGAAAACTGCTACTGGAATGAGAATTTA
Source organism: Daphne laureola (assembly GCA_038382905.1). Classification (NCBI taxonomy): domain Eukaryota; kingdom Viridiplantae; phylum Streptophyta; class Magnoliopsida; order Malvales; family Thymelaeaceae; genus Daphne; species Daphne laureola. Next base: position 1,830 of record JBBYHH010497416.1, read on the forward strand.
AGCACCATAAGGCACGGTGTTCAGAATGGACCAAATCTTTGTAAGTGAATGTTCCGATAGGGCCGATCACTGTGGTTTGGAATTGAATGAGGAACTGTGATGTTAAAGACTTATTTGTTATGTTGAGGCTTGTTATTAAATGTTGTAATGCATGTTGAATAATGATCTAACTATTGAAATACTATTGTATGCATGCTATTACCGAATCATTGAGAATTTTTGGAAGAAGAACTGAGAAGATTTGGTGGAGGAAGGAGCAAGATCAATGAACGAAGACAGTGAACCGATAAAGGCAAGTAGAGGTTCAAGACCGACGAATGAGCTAAATGATGTATAAAAATATTACCACTGCTGGCGGTTGCCAAATTGTAAGGATAGTCAAATACTACTTGTAATTATTGATAATGAATGATTATTGCATAAAGTATAAAGAGGAGTAAATACTGCTTATCTTCTATACTAATAATGGGTTCTTAAAAGGATTAAGACTAAGTTATACAACTGGGAAGGTTAAAGGATATCACTAATACCAATAATAGAGGATCACTTGGTAAGATGTCTCGATGTAATATTATTGAGAAACATGTTGAGAATGCATCCTTAATTAATCTAGATCATGAACACGAGGCTTGTGACTCTAGAATATAGAAACTAGGAGAAGATACTATCCTACTCTTCATTTACGAAGTACAATATAATAACTGAAACATTGTCACATTTTCGATGGCAACAACATTGTTGAGAACCTAATAACTGGGAGCTCGAGGAAGTAAACACCAGACGACTAAACAATGAACTGGAACTACATTGAGAACTGTAATTACAACATGAAACATCTCTAACAGGTGGAACTAAGAACTGAGATTAGGCTAACTTGTCGAGTCAGGATCAACCCTTCTTCCTGGCGGGGGCCGCCACCCCCCTGTAAGTCCCTTGAACCCTTCTCTATTTCATTACTTGCTTTGCAAGTTACTTATAATTGAATTATTACTTACTTAAATATATTCTCATGCCCGTCATATAAAACTTGCAAAGAATCTGGCTATCATCAAGAACTGGAGAGAAGGTCGGGATGAACGCCCACAGCTGTGCAACTGAAGGACCACAACAGAGAAAGACTTGGAGGACCTCGACACTATTTACTTGTATTTCTGTATTTCTTTATTTTCTTTCATTCTTCTTACTTTGAAGGTAAATGCACTCTGAACATCAGGTCGTGTCTGGACTGCTTAGTTCTTCCGTGAACTTTGTTTTCTAAACCTTTTAATTTTTTTTATGAAAGATCCTGGGAGTTGTCACACGTCGTTCACCGGAGTTCACCGTCTCTGCCCTAGCAGGCAGCTGAAATGACGGGTTCATAACACACCCCCCGTCCGTGAACGAATCCCGGGAGACTCTTTATCTTAATCAAAGTAAAATCGACTTCACCTTCACTATTTGTGAAACTCAGTCCTCTTCTTCAATAGTACTTTTCATTAGATCTCAATCAGATCCCACGATCTCATCTCTGTTAAACATCCACACTGTTAAACATCCACACGACCTTCAGCCATTACTCCAAATCAACATCATCAACCTCCGACGATTGAAGATTATTTATTCCTGGATTCACCTTCAGTTGGGTTCGACCCTCATCATTGGGCCACTGAACTAGAAATGTTAGATCGTGCACACTAGTGAGGATTATAAGTATTAAGTTTGCACCGATCAAATTTTAGCACCGTTGCCGGGGAAGGCGATAATTGGATAGCGACCTATCAATCTGGCTGCGCGTTTGCGCAAACGAAGATGCCACTCTTAGAACTCCGTGGTCTGAAACATCTAGGAGAGGAGCAAAGTGTAGTACAACCTGCTGCGGTCCATTCAGAGTGCGTAATTCCACCGCATGTCTTCCCATCTATGGAACTACGCCCCTTTTCAGGATATATTAATGAAGATCCTTAAGATCACCTGGATAACTTTACCATTATCAGCCATACCCTAATGTTGCACGAAGTATTAGAGGACGCAATACGTATGCGAGTGTTCCCATTTTCCTTGGAAGGTATCACCCGATGATGGTATCTGAGTCTAGATCCATCAAAGATTACCTCATGGGATAAGCTAGGAACAACGTTCATAAAGAGATTTTTCACGTGACAAGTTTCCTTGGAAATCAAGAAAGAAATATTACTTTTCTGGTAGAGATCAGACGAGACCTTCATACAAGCATCATCGAGATTTAAAGCCTTAGTCAAGAAGTGCACCAACCACAATTTAACAAGAGGTGACTTACTCAGCATCTTCTATGACGGGTTATCTAGGACATCCCAACTCCACTTAGATGCTTCCTCAGGCGGATGGTTCTTACGAAACGATGTCGAAGGAGCATGAGATCTGCTCGACATATTGGAATCCAGTGAGGAGTGGTGTGGCGAAGAAACAACTCACGAATTGCTTAGGGATAAATATTCTAAAGCCGAAACCAAGAACGCATCTCTCGAAGCACAAGTAGCGCAAATTTCATCTACTGTCCAACAAATGATGCAAATGAAACGGAAAATGAAAGATCAACTCAATCGCCCGAACCTACCAGCAAGAGAAATGGAAGTGGCAAACCACATTGGTATATCTGATAAGTACCAGCAAAAATAAACCCAACCTCAACCTTCAGAATTTGGTAGTTCCAAGACACAAGAGATGTTTGAAGCACTTATGCAACAAAATGACAGTCAGGACAAGCAGATAGCATCAATCATCCAGAAACTGATTGAAATTACAAAAGCCAACCAACCAACGACTGACTATTCATTGGAAAAAAGCACTCGTGAGAGATTCACACAAGAAGATTGTCAGAAGATTCACTTGCAGAGTGGAAAGACATATGTGAATTCCTCTGAGAATGAACCGTGCAAGTCAAAAGAGAACATACCAACGGAGGGTATTTCCAACCCTCCACTACTATCTCTAGATACACGGAATGAGAACACTCCCGTTGAAAAAGAGGGGGTAACACCTCAAACTGAAGATGATGTTGGACCTTCGAAAGTCATTTGTCCTCCCCCTCTCCCATTCCCTAGGAGGTTCGCCAAAAAACAGCAAAATGAGTGATTTACCAAATTTTTAGAAATTTTCAAAAAAGTGGAGATCAATTTACCCTTTTTGGAAGTGATCAGTCAAATGCTGAAGTACGCTAAATTTCTCAAAGAGATAATTAACAAGAAGAGAGGATTCCTGGAAAATGAAACTATCAATATAGAGGAGGAAGTCGGCACAATCATTCAAAAGAAATTTCCAAGGAAAATTAAGGACCCAAGAAGCTTCACAATTCCATGTGCGATTGGCCCAATCCAGCGCAAAAAGGCACTTTGTGACCTCGGAGCCATCATAAACCTCATGCCATTGTCAGTATTCAACCAACTTGGAGTTGAGGGAATCAAGCCAAGTTCAATATGTCTACAATTAGCTGATCATTCACTAAGATATCCTCGGGGGGTCCTTGAGGACGTATTAGTGAAGGTAGGTGACCTGTACTTTCCCACTGATTTCGTGATTCTTGACATGGAAGAAGATGATCGAGTGTCAATCATACTTGGAAGATCCTTTCTAGCGACATCTCGCACTCTAATAGATGTGGAGAAGAGTGTGTTAACAATTCATACGAACGATGAGGAATTATCTTTCAGTCTTGACCATGCATCCACACCGCTCAAAGACAGCAATGAAAAATGTCTAATGATTGACACAATACAAGGGTGTGTTGATGAAATTAGAGATTTTCTTCTATTCAAGGACCCAGTATTGAAGACTCTTTTAGACAAAGAATTTACCCAAGATGACCAAGAGGTAGAGAGGATTGTCGAGACTCTTAATGCGGCTGAGATTGGGATCCAACAATCTGAAGAACTTGAAATTGGAGAGACTAAACCTCTCGATCCAGAAGGAAAGATGGAACTTAAACCATTACCTGAGAAGATGAAATATGTGTTTTTGGGAGAAAAAGAGACAGAACCAGTGATCATCTCTTCTACCTTAACACCAAATAAGGAAGGAAGGTTTATTAATTTTCTAAAAGAGCAAAAGGAAGCAATAGCATGGTCAATTCATGATATTAAAGACATATCCCCTGAGATATGTATGCACAAGATACTTCTGAAGGATAACCACAAGCCAGCAGTAGACGCTCAGAGGAGGCTAAACTCAAAAATGAAAGAAGTTGTAAAAACTGAGATCCTCAAACTTTTGGATGCTGGTATTATATACCCGATTTTAGATAGTGAATGGGTAAGCCTAGTGCATGTGGTACCCAAAAAAAGGGGTATGACAGTGGTGCAAGATAAAGACTTAGTTTGGATTGCCACTCGGCTTGTCACCAAATGGAGAGTGGTATATGATTTTAGAAAGCTAAACAAAGCAACAAGGAAAGATCACTTCCCACTCCCGTTCATTGACCAAATATTGGATCGACTAGCAGGACGAGAGTATTATTGTTTTCTTGATGGCTATTCTGGATATAATCAGATTGTGATTTCCCCAAAAGATCAACATAAGACCACCTTCACAAGCTGTTGGGGTACATACGCTTTCAGAAGGATGCCCTTTGGATTGTGTAATGCCCCTGCTACTTTCCAACGATGCATGACAGCCATTTTTGAAGATTTGATTGAGAAATGCATGGAAGTTTTCATGGATGATTTCTCGGTCTATGGAGATTCATTCGATGGGTGCATATCAAACTTGGAGAAGGTGCTTAAAACATGTAGGGAAACTAACTTAGCTCTGAATTGGAAAAAATGTCACTTCATGGTTCAAAGCGGAATTGTTGTGGGACATGAAGTATCTAAAGATGGCTTAGAAGTAGATAAAGCTAAGTTGGCGACAATTGAAAAATTGCCACCACCTACAAATGTCAGAGGGATCTGAAGTTTCCTTGGCCATGCCGATTTCTAACGAAGATTCATCAAGGATTTCGCCAGAATTTCTAAGCCACTGTGCAATCTATTAGAGAAGGACTCAAATTTTACATTTGATGAGAGCTGTCTGAGATCTTTCAAGACTTTGAAAGAGAAATTGGTTCAAGCTTCAGTGGTCATGGAACCCGACTGGGATCAACCATTTGAGATCATGACAGATTCCAGTGACTTTGCGGTTGGAGCAGCCCTTTGTCAAAGGAGAGACAAACTCTTCCGAGTAATTTTCTACGCTAGTAAGGTACTAGATTACGCTCAACAAAATTACACCACGACTGAAAAGGAACTACTAGCGGTGATGTTTTCCATGGAAAAATTCCGATCATACATCATTGGATCTAAGGTCATGGTGTATACTGATCATGCGGAAATCTATTACTTATTTTTGAAGAAAGACTCCAAGTCAAGGCCGATGAGGTGGGTCCTACTAATGCAAGAATTCGATCTGGAAATTAGAGATAAAAAAGGATCATAGAATGTAGTGGCTAATCACCTCTCGAGATTGGAAGTTCATCAGGAAGAGGAAGATGGAGTAATCCAAGAATGCTATCCAGATGAACAACTTTATGCTATCGAGAAGAAAGAGGAACCATGGTACATTGACTTCACTAATTACTTAGTTGGATGAGTGTTGCCCTGTGAACAAACAGCTCAACAGAAGAAGAAATTTAGGTCAGACATTAAGTATTATCTATGGAAGAGCCCTTTTCTGTTCAGGATGTGCTTAGACCGCATTATGCGAAGATGTGTCACCAAAGAAGAAGGGTTTGGTATCCTCAAACAATGTCACGCACTAGAATATGGAGGTCACCATGGCCCAGGCAAGACACTTTACAAGGTTTATCAAGCTGGCTTCTAGTGGCCCTCTATGGTCAAAGACACATATACCTTTGTCTACTCTTGTGATCGATGCCAGAGGACAAGAGGAATTTCCAAGAGATATGAGATGTCCCTTCTACCAATTCAAGAAATTGATATTTTTGATGCCTGGGGTAGACTTTATGGGACCTTTTCCACCATCTAATGGAAACCAATACATTCTGTTAGCAGTGGATTACGTATCAAAATGGGTGGAAGCCATAGCCACCCCTCACTGTGATGCAAACACAGTACTCCGATTCCTAAACTGAAACATATTTTCTAGGTATGGCATACCATAGACCTTGATTAGCGATGGTGGAAGCCATTTTGTTAACAAACTGATGCAAAGGACCCTGGCAAGGAATAGAGTATTTCACAAAATCACTTTGGCCTATCACCCACAAACGAACGTACAAGATGAAATCTCGAATAGAGAGATAAATATCATCTTGGAAAAGACGGTTAACATCAATCATAAGGATTGGTCTCAACGACTAGATGAAGCTTTATGGGCATACAAAATGGCTTACAAGACCCCTCTGGACATGTCCCCCTATCGTATTTTATTCGGTAAGGCATGTCACTTACCAGTAGAACTGGACTTCAAGTCATTTTGGGCTATCAAGAATATAAATTTTGACATGAAGGGGGCGAAATAATTGAGAATGTTGCAGTTAAATGAGCTGGAGGAGCTAAGATTGGATGCTTACCATAATGCTCTCATCTACAAGGAAAAGACCAAGCGATTTCATGATAAGAAAATTTTGAGAAAGGAATTTCAACCGGGAGAGAAAGTACTACTTTATAATTTGAGATTGAATCTCTTCCCAAGGAAACTAAAATCCTGATAATTGGGACCATTTGAGGTTACGAAGGTACTCTCCTATGGCGCAGTTGAACTGAAGAACCCCAAAGATGACACTATCTTTAAGGTCAACGGCCAAAGGGTAAAGCATTATTTTTGAGAAGAGTACCTGAAGATCGGATATCTTGGGTTAGAATCAGCCCCACCATCTGAGTGACGAGCAAATTATGCCTAGCCAAGGGCAAAAAATGTGGTATTTCTTGGGAGGCAACCGATGTTCAAATAATTCCGTAATTAGATTTTCCTTTCATTAGTTTTCTTTTTCGTAGGAAACGGTAGTCGGAGAAGCTTAAAAAGTCAATTGTAAAATTTGTGTGGCTAATTAATAAAAAATGCTCAAGTAACGAAAGTGGGAGTCCCAAATTATTGAGGTGCCAGTTCAAAAGTGTTACGGCCACCGACGGAGATTTACCGGAAAAGTCCGAGGTAAGAATTCCGTTAGAGAAAAGTTATGATTTTATGTGAAAAAGAAAGTTCAGTTAACGGTTCGATTGGGAGAATTTGAGGAATGATTCTCCGACGGAACAGTAAATGGCTTGGTCATGGTGAAAACAGGCTTTGAACGGGTGAAAACGGATGGCCCGAGCCTCACGGAACTCCACCGGAACTACCACAGCCGAGGAGAGAGAAAATGACAAAGAAAAGAAAGTTGACAGGATTCACGGAGGAGCCACGATGCGATGGCGGCGCTTGCCAGGAAGGCTTCCTGCTGGGTTTCATGACCCGTAGCATTGGTACGGCGCTCGCCGTGACGATGAACTGTCGGTTGCGTGGAGCGCGGCGGCAGTGCGGCGATGGCACGATGTTCTCCGTGGCAATGTTTTGTCTGGCTTGTGACAATGCGGCGGAAGCACGGTGGGAGGACAACGCTGGGGACGGCGCCGCGGAACGGCAAGTTTAAAAATGATCACCGATCTTCATCGTCTTCATTGCGTCTGTTTCACTCTCTCTCATCTCTCTCACTCTAGAAACCTTAAATCTCTCACCCTAGGTCCGATTTAGGCACCCAAATCGCAAGGAAAGGGCGGATTCATGCTAGAAACAATGAATTAATAACGATTTCGCAAGATTCAAGCTTCAAGAACAAGGATTTGAAGAATTTCTGAGAATTGGGCAAATGTTCAAATGGAGCCAAAGCTTTCCCGAATGGTCCAATTGCAAAGGTAAACGTGTTTTATCGCTAATTAGGAGCTAGAAACACGTTCTATAGTGTTGAATCGGATTGAATTGAAGAAATTGGAAATTAGGGTTCTAGAGAGAGAGAAAATCCAAAAATTTGGGAAATTTGAAATTGAAGCTAAATTGTTGTTCCTAGATGGATTTAGTACAACATTAATACTCAAAGTTTTGATTGATTCCTGCCCGAGTAATGAGCTAAGGGTAAAAGCTTCCCGAGAAATTGATGGAATTATGAACAGTTATAATGGGTTGTTCTGATGCTTCAGTTGTGTTCTGTGATTGTCTGTGAGTGACTTTGATGCTTGAGATTTGTAGAGAATCGGTATCAGAGTTATAGTTATCGTCTGAATGGAATTGTACAGTTTTGTGAATTGTTGGTCAAAGTACAGCAATTGATTGGTTTATATGATTATTGACATGCATGGTTGTTATGGTTATTGAATGATGATAAAGTATTGATAGTCTGATGAATTGATTGAATTGGTTGTTCAGAGCTGACAGAATCGCCTGAGCGACCAGAACGGATGAAAGAACGGATAGAACGTAAAAGGTAAGGGCTTAACCTTTTTGTATATATATGCCTATTGGTTCCCTCCTACCATATATATATAGGATGGTTTAAACCCCGAAGGTAGGGGTAAAGGGCTTGTAGGTATGCTGCACGGGACTACGACTCCCGACAACGAAAAAGATGAAAGAGCGATCGCGCAATGATCAAGTCTGATATACTAGGTCCCGATGTCACGTCCTACGTAAACATTCCGGTAGACCTAATGAACGAAAGAACGATTGTGTGAGTGAACGAAAGAATGATTGTCTGAAGAAATGTCTGTCTAATTGATTGATTGTCTGACTGATAGAATGTCTGATTGTCTGAAGAAAGATGAAGTTCCAGGTTCAGAGGTGCGTTACACGTGACCATCCCATAAATCCTGAAGAGGATTGACGGATTGACTGACGGATGTGATAGGTCCCGGGATCACATTTTACGTGATTACGACGGTAGACCCAAGATTCTCTGAAGACTGATGAATGACATCCCATGTCTCGGTGTCACATTCTGCGTGATTACTATGGTAGACCAGACGAATGAAAGAATGACTGTCTGATGATCGACGTCCCATGTCTCGGTATCACGTTCTGCGTGATTACTACGGTAGACCGGAAAAATGAAAGAAGAATGAAAGAATGATTGTCTGATGAATGTCTGATTGATAGATGAATGATGATTGAAGTACCAGGTCCCGACGTCACGTTCTACATGATTACGATGGTAGACCCAATGAATGACAGAAGATGGATGAATGATATTCCAAGTCCGGAGGCATGAATTACGTGACCGTTCCGTGAGACCTGATGAATGATGAAAGACGGTGTTCCAAGTCCGGGAGGCACGCGAAGCGTGAACGTCCATGGTACTTGATGATGATTGACAGATGTACCAAGTCCGG
>JBBYHH010497527.1:0-11134 GCA_038382905.1 Daphne laureola
CGGGATATCCAAATTGTCATTAATCATCTTCGTTCCTCCAAACTGACAATTTTACCTTCCAAGGTTATTTTTTGGTAAAATAGCTCGGGGTTCACGGAACCTTATAAAAATGTGAGTTCCCCATAGAGTGGACCTCAAATTAATTCTCGGAGTATGAAAATCATTAGAAAATATATTCCTGCACGTTTAAAACTGAGTCCCGGTAAATACAGAATTTGCCCCACGGTAATTCTTCCTGGAAAATTACTATTCATCGGGGGTGACTGTAACAATAGGAGCCCGACGGATGGTCTTCGCGCTATCATGGAAAGGAGGGTTGAAGAGCGGTAGGCAGGGTCTATCGGGGCTGGCTGCCCTTGTTCGCTGTAAAGGGTGATGATTTTTGCTTTAACTTCTTTTTTTATGTTCTAGCTCTAGGGATGAAAGTTGAACAAATAGCTCGAGCTCGGCTAGAGCTCGGGCTCGATTAAAAGTTTGTTCGATCTCTTTCATATTATTTTCAATCCAATTTTGAACAAAATTCTAAGCTTGATATCTTTATCAAGCCTAACATGAACAACTTAATGCTCGACTCGGCTCGATTTTATCTCAATTTTTTCCATTGATATTCGTGAATAGCTCGAGCTTGACTCGAGCTCGATTGATTTAAAGCTCGTTCGAGCTCGTTCATATTATTTTCAAACCAAGCCTGAACATAATTTCAGGCTCGTTATAAATTTCAAGCCTAACATGAACAACCTAGTACTCGGCTCGGCTCAGTTCATTTTCAGCCATATCTGGCTATGATCTGGAAGTTCAACTCATTCAAGAATTAGATGTTTTTCCTTTTGTTTGTTGCTTTTTTCTTTAAAAAACAAATTAGAATAGATATCCACCATGTTGCATGAAGCGTGGAACCATTTTGATATATGTCTTTAAGGGAGAAGGTCCCAAATTGCCATCAATGTTTGGCTATTGGACCAAAATTATCACTATTTTTAAAAAAGATTCTATATTACCACCGCCGTTATAGTTTCTGGTTTCAATTCTCCATCGCCGTTAATTTTTGCAATCATGGAGAATTTTCCACCGCCAAACCACTGCCGACCACCAGTAAAAAATCTAGAATGGAGAAAGAAATACACCGAATTATAGATCAAGGTTTAGGATCACCGGATCCCGACCTAGGGATGCCAAATTCCGGCCCAAGGTCGACGAATCGTGAGCCCAAGTCATGAATCGGTGGCCCCAGGCCGGGATCCAACGGCTCTAGGCCCCGATGTATGGCCCTAGACCGTGAATGGTGAGTTATGATGTGTTGGCGCGATGGTCAAACGGTAATGATGATGATGATGATGTGGAAAATTTTTAACAGTGAACAGTAGTTGTTTGCTAACATGATGGAAAAATGGAACCAACAAACCATTTTAGTGACAATTTTGGACCGTTAAACTAAAGAGAGTGGTCAAATAGTGTTTTTTTTCAAAGTAGTGATTGTTACAACCACCAAAGTCCGGTAATGAATTTCTGGCATAGAGTGGCTGACGGTCAAGTCAGTTCCTCGATTTAAGCTTGAAATAAGGGTTAAGGTACGTAGTAATGGTTAATTTCTGAGTTTAAATTGTGTTTCAGGCTATGTCTATCGCATCTTATTATTTGATTGTTATATGGGTTGTTGGATAATGGTATTTTGAGTATTTTGGTTAAGTGTGATGGAAGAAAACAGGTTATACAAGGTCAGAAGGTCCGGGCGACCAGCGGGCGGCGCATGCCGAATGGCGGGCGATCGCCCGAGGTTCGCAACTGGAGGTTGAAAATGGATAGTAGGCCGGGCGAGTGGTGGGTGACTCGCCGCTAGACGTGGGCGATCGCCTGTACTCCAAGTAGTCCAAGGTAGGAGCCCGGGCGAGAGCCAGGCCACTGGAACGCCGCGGCAGGCGATCGCCTGGACTCCACAACGTACGGGGTAGGGGGCAGGTGACTGTTGGGCGACTGGATTTGAATTACGGGCGATCGCCCGGCATCCCTGGACATGAAAAATAATAGGGTTTTAAAACCTGAAAACAGAAACAAAAATCATAAGTTCACTTCGTCTTCAACCTCCAGCCTCTGTGAAACTCGACCTCACCTTCCCTAATCTCCCAAATCTTCAATCCTTGACCAAAATTCGATGGACAACCTCCTTCCATGCATGATTTTCAACCAAAGTGAAGAATCTATGGATTTTAACTCGAATCATTCACTGGTTGGTTGGATTTTGAAAATTGGGAAACGGTTGCTGTTAGAAAATGGCATAGAAGAGGAAAAGGCTTCGGAATGGGATTGCACAAGGATTGTTCTGCTATTGCTTTCAAGTAAGGGTTCAACCTTCTTAAATGCATATTAAGTTTTTACTTAGTGTCATTTCAGTTGGTTGAGATTGGTCTTATACCAGTGGTGGGGTATATGACCGATTCCAAGGTAGCGGTAGAGGTGTGCAGGTACACAGATTCTGCAATGGTCCCACGTGTCAATGTGACCACCGAACCAGGTGATTGTGTATTGATGGTTTGGTTCCGTGAGTCACTACGATCACGAGTCCTCTGCTTCTTTTTCTGCTTCTGTTCCTGTATTCTGACTGGTTCCGTGCGTCTATGTGACCATCGAACCCTTTGTTCTGTCTGTGATTCTGATTTCACTATGATGTGTCGTGGTTCGCGCATCTATGTGACCCAAACTAACTGGGTATGGCACAACGTGTCATGGTTCCGTGAGTCTGTCCAACCACCGAACCCTCTTCTTATGACACGGTGACTATTATGGAACGGGATTGGTTCTGTGAGTCTCCACGATCATGAAACCTCTGATTATGTTTGTGTATTCTGATTAGTTCTGTGTGTCTTCGTCACCACCGAACCCTATGTTTCTATTATGTTCTGCCTTTAGGGTGATGACGATGGTTATAAAGGTCATAGGCCTTCGCTGATACCATGCGTCTTTTTATGTGTGTATGAAGTTTTTTGTAACTCCCAATTGTATGAAAGAGGACAACGGGAGGCCGTCGTGGTGTGTGGGTTGGAATAGGACTGGTATATCGCATACTTTATAAACTATAATTTATATATTTATATATTGTTCTGAGATTGTCATTGTAGGTTATCGCAAAGAAAACCTCTGTTTCTACCTACACTCTTACAGAGTTCTCTCGAGAACTCACACGCTTACTTTATATATTTTAGGAGCATCTAGTTCTAGGCCTACGGGATAGTACCACTCGGCCATTAGTGATTTTTTACCTCAGGTACAATAGCTCCCTCAGTGTTCTGTATTTATGGTAGGGTATCGGGGGTGGACCAAGGGGAAACAATATTGGAAGCTTATGGTTTGTTTTGGAAAGCAATAGCATTTCTGTACAATAATTATGGGTATTGATTGGTATTTTGTCTGAGTGAGTACATTAAGATTGTTACTAATTGTTTTTTCTTCTGTACATTATCGTAGCTAGCAGCAACAGCAGTTGAGCCGGGCTTCTGGTCAGGATTTGGTTGAGCCGACACCCGTATAGCGTATGTGCATTCTAGTAGCTCTGTTAGAAGCTCTCTAGCATAAGTTGCACAATCATATAGACTTGGAAGTTCTACATTGGATTGTCCATGTTGTCTATTGATATTTTGAGTATCTGTATATACTGTAAATATATGTTAGCTGTTTTGTATGTTTATTTATCGGGAAGTTCTTGCCTGAGGTAGCCTTCTTTCGGAGTTTCTGGCCTGAGCGGAGCTCAGTATATCTGTTATTGTATGAGAATTATGTTTTGCAGGAACAATGAATGCATAAAAGGTATGTTATAGAATTCTGTGAACAGGGACCTGAAACGTGGTTTAAACCCACACTAAGGGCTGCGCATTACAAGATTAATCATTTAGCTCACCGCCGCCCCTCCGACCCCGCAATCGCTTCCCGTCGGGCCGTGTAGCGTGGGGGTGGGGTGACAATGTCTTTGCAGGATTTCTTTTGTTTAAAACCATTACCTCTACTGCTGTCTTTACTGAGTACCTGTCGAGGACTCACACCCTTATAATTATCATTTCAGGGAAATTGGGGAACCAGCCGGTGGACTAGACCATGCGGTTGATTTGAGAGTTTGGGGTAGAGCAGCAGTAGCAGCAAGCATTTTGGGAAGGTTCTCACAAGAGACAATCTGATATCTGAAAGTGTAGGTGTAATACTTAATTATAGGCTTTAGGTAGCGTGCACATGTGAATATAGACTTAAACACGTTTTTGTCATGTGTCATATAAACTTATATATGTATATATAAATAATCTGCTACATATGTTTTATATATTACTTTTGTACATGGGTTATGGTTTCCGCCCATCGCAGCAATTATAAATTTGTTTTAGAAAGGTAGAAGGAGAAATCCCATCGTCACCTCCTTCTCCACACCCCTGTACAGCTCTCGCGCGCACCTCTGAAGGTTCCGGATGGAAGGGGGTGGTGACACTATCAATCACTCTTAGGGGTCTATATTGATGAAAGCTCTCTCGAGCATTTCATCGAACACCTAGATGGCATGGCAATGTAAGTGGCCAACAAACATGCATGTTATAAGGGAAACACTTTAAAGACCAAAATCAACTATGAACAATCATGGAGAAAGATAAATTGTAACCTAAGCAAATAATAGCAACTGGCGCCTAGTCATGCCTACAAATGGCATCTACTTCTAGCACCCGGCTTGTTAGGGGCGATAGTTTCAGGCATAAATCTAGCACCTCTAACAAACAGTTACCCAAAAAATTGCACCATTTTGCAATTAATTCCTTAATCTTTTCATTTGGTGTAATTGGGTCCTTCCAGTATTCTTTGAAGCTTGATCTCGTTCCTTTTGATCGACAATTGTGCACAATGAGCTCCTTTTCACCTCTAAATGTACGCACTTATAATTCTTCAGAATTTATAAGTAAAGTGTGTATTTAACAGTAAAAGCACGCAAAATTGATGAGTTTAATACTCTAAACATAGTGGAAAAGTGCACATGTTTGTACACTGATCACTCGGGGGCATCATTCTAATAAACAGAAGCATCTAGTTTCATACCTTTTGAGATGTCATCATTTGAGTTACAACCTCCTCCACTAGTTGGGTTTGTTGTTCATCAACCATCTGGATATTATAGCACAAAATCAAATTGAGTGATCATCATATTATAGGTTTGGAAACATCATAACTTAAATGCATGGCATTCAAAGCATCATGTTTATAACCATGAGCATCATATGTATAAGCACCTCATTCTTAACCATCAGGGTTTCCACCACCTGAGTTTGCACAGCTTCCTACACCTGTGTCAGTGGTAGTTCATCCATCTGAAATTTAAATATGATATTAAACAAAGTGATACTTAAATAATCATTATTGAGTACTAGTGTATACAAGGAAAGCATCATATTATGCAATGAGAGCTTCATAATACAGAACAGGAGCATCATTATGAGTACCTTTTCTTCCACTTTCTCTTTGTTTACTCCAACTTCTTCCTGCTTCTCAAGATCATCATCTTGATTTAATTTTCTTCTTCTTCAAATTCTATTCCATCCATTTTCTCCAGAACATCATTTTGTTCATTCACCTGAAATGTTGATCATCATATTAGGGCATCTGATCATAATTGATTAAAGAAGCACTATAGGGTACAGTAGGAACATCATAAATTATCAGAAGAGTATCATATTGCATACCTTTTTTTCTTGCATTGTCCTCTCGGCATCTTCATCTATTTGCACAGTTTCATCAATGTCCGATCCTTCCATATTGATGAATTCTTCTTGATGGTCCTTCTATTATGCAGCTAGTTTATGAAACCTTGGCGAAGATCTTGGCCTTTGTGCTTTGGCCTTGAATCTCTTTATTGGAGATTTCTTTGCAGGAGGTTGAGAAGTCTCTACAGCTTTCTTCAATGTTTTTGTTCCTGGAACTGGAGTCTCTGTATCTTTAGTAGTTGCTGGTTGCTTTCTTTCAGATGGTGGTTTTTTTGTTACTTTTTCAGCTTTTATCCTTCCTTGAAGGAGTATTCTATTATAGTCAGTTTAGGTTCAGTGAGGAATTTTTCATCCTCTTACAGCTATTGTGCAAATCCATCCTGCTCTTTGTTCATCTTTCGTAAAATGGCCCTAGTTTCCTTTGGCCATTTTTTGATTGAGGCTTTCACCATTCTGACCACTTCAGCGTGGGAGCGATGACACTCTGATATTGCTTCCAGAATATGATGTACATCACCCTGGAAATCATTATCTTTTCCAGCACTTCCTGCTTCCATCTGCAGTTCTAACAGTTTTTCAGCTTCACTTTTTCTTTTCTTCTTCTCCAATGTCTTCTTGAGAGGATTCTTGACAAACTGCATTTATTTTCATCTGATTAGTCATTAGTTGGTAGGAGTATTATACCAAATAAAGAGCACATCACATTTCATAACAAGCACATCATATCATGACATAAGAGCATCACTATGTTTATTACATTATCATTAAGATTAGTTCATATCATTTAAATAATAGGAGCATCATACAAAGGAAGTAGCACATCACAATGTATAAAAAGAGCATCATTTCTATTACCATAATTAACGTTACCTGGACACTTGAAAATGATTCCTTCTTCTTCATAGTTTTGTGTTTTTATTTGAACATCTTTTCAGTCCATGTTGTACAGAGTGGGGCCATCCTTGGTACATGCTTTCTAGGTATGATGAAAGAATCATCATATGACAACTGCAACAATTATTTTGATATGAGGAAATTTCATAAAAAGAGCATCATTTATAATTAAAAGAGCATTAGTTGAGTAATTAAAAGCATCAAACTACATGGAGTATTACCTGGATGAAATGAGCACAGAAACCTAGAACTCATCTGTACTTCTTCTTGAACCAGCTCAATTATGCTATCATGTTATCGATGACATGTCACTTTGAGCTTGAATCTTCTTTGTCTCTTCGGGGTTACATCTATAAGTTTCTCTATTTGGCAAGAGGGCACTTAGCACAAGCTCAATCTAGTGCTCAATGCATCTGTATAGAGGCAATCTCCTTATCTCACCAAAGAAATCATCAAACTCCTACAAGATATAAGACACACAAAAAGGAAGATAAGAATTAATGTTAGAGGTTAGCAAATAATGGAAGGGTAGAAAGAGGCAGGAAGGTCTTCATTCAATCAAGGCTTTCTTTATGTCTCTCTCTCTAGAAAGTGGTGGGTATTCCTCTTATTTTCTCTTAACCTCTCTTTTTCTTCTTGGATCACTCTCCCTCTTGTCTTCTCTCAAAGGTCATTGACCTTGTTTACCATCTTCTCTAAGTCTCACTTAACTTGTGTCACCATCTTTCCTCTCTCTCTCACTTTCAACCTCTCTTTTACCTCTCGAATCACTCTCCATCTTGTCTTCTCTCAAAGGTCCTTGACCTTGCTTACCAACTTCTCTCATTCTCACTTTAAAGCTGCAACTGATCTTGTAAAGCTTGCAAAGGTGTCAATGGCAAGAGAGTGACCTTCGGCTCACCATGCAACAAACTATACTTGTTATCCTTCCTAAAGTGCACTACTTCTTTGTCAAACTGTGATAGTCTTCCAAGTAGAAAATGTGTAGCCTTCATCTTCACCACATCACAAGTAACCATGTCATGATATTTGCCTCTCTGAAAAGGCACCATCACCCTATGTTTCACCTTAACATTTGCATGATCATCCATCTATTGAAAGTTGTAAGGTTTTCGATGCTTGAAGACTTTTAAGCTCAATTTGTTCACAAGATCTTGATTAGCCATATTTGTGCAACTTCCTCCATTAATGATGACATTACATATCTTTCGCTTGATCAAAGCCCTTATTTGAAATAAATTTTCTCTTTGGTCCTTCTCGGTCACTTGTGGATTTGTTTGAAGAAGTTAGCTTTTCACCAATATTAGATTTCCCTTAATTGGCCTCCCACCCTCTTCATCACTCCCACCATCAAGTGTCTCCACTTCTCCTTCACCATTATCTTCTTCACTTGAAAACTCACCATTAGGCCGAGCCACTATCACTCTCTTGTTAGGGTAATCCTATGCATAATGCCCATTTCCTAGGCACTTGAAGTAAACAATCTCTCTTATGGGTTGCCTTGGTTGGTTTTGGTTGGGGTTTTTGTTGTTAGGTGGTCTTGAGTTAGGCCTTGTAGGTGGAGGTAGGTTTCTTGGTGGAGCAGGTCTTTGAGATAGAGCTTGAGGTCTAGTATGAGGGTTGGTTATTGGCCATTGGTTTCGGTTTTGTTGCCTTTGTTAGGTACTGTTGGAGGAGTGTGATATAAGTCTCCTTGTTTCCATATTCAACTTGATTGCCTTGTGTAGCAAGGCACTGAAACCCATATATTCATGCAATTCCAACACATTTCCTAATTCAGGTCTCAAGTCATACAAAAACCTAGCCATCTATGCTTCTTCTTCTCTCACATTTACTCTCATGAGAGCACTCTTCATCGCTTTGTGGTAGTCCTCCACTATTCTTGTACCTTGTGTCAAGTTTTGAATCCTTTGACAACATTCCCTATCATAATAGGGTTGAACAAATCTTTCTTTCATCACATGTTTCAATTGCTCCAACTGTCTATTGGTTGCCTCATTTCCCTTCTTCTCTCCATGTTCACTTGATCCTGCCAATTGAAGGCATATCCACTGAATTATATCACTACTAATCTCAACCTAAAATGATATAGATAATTGAGGCAATTGAAGACCATTTCAGCCTTCTGAACCCACTCCAAGAACTCTTTAGGGTCACTCTTACCATAGAAACATGACACTTGTAACCTCACATGACTTAGTGCTTGTTAATCTAAGGCATCTCCTTTTATCCTTGGAACGCCGGCCCTACCTTGAGGAGCACCTTCAAACTCTTCATTCTCTAGCCATTCTATCCTCTTAGTATTCCTTACCCTAGGTAGATCATAGTAGGATCCATCCAAGTACTCACAATCCACCTCTCGGATACCATGGTGTAAGTTCACCATTTCACCTTCTTCATCCTCAAATATGGTCTCAATTGGCTTGGAATATTAGGTAGGATTCTTAGGCTTGAATTTAAAAAAGGGGTGTGATGATTCTTGTTAGTTTTGGTAGGGTTTGGAAGGGTGAGGCATTCGGGTAGGTAAGGTGGTGGAAGGTGGAGTTGTTGTTCGGGCACTTGGAGTGTATTGGGGTTTTGGTGGGTTTTGATCTTGAGTTTCACCACTACCTTCTTAACCCTCCTTCCTTTTACCTTTTGACTTCATTTCCCTTTCATGCCTTGTTGTTCTCTCCTCACTTACATCCATTCTAGTGTTCAAATTCTCAAGGGACTTGAAAATGGAATCAATCTTACTCTCTAAGGTAGTAGACTCCATTTTTCTCAACCTGTTTATACAAGAAACAAACACACAATATGGACCTTACTGACTTATTTTAAAATATTTTATCTCATTTTTTAATTTTAGGAATTTAAGCTAAAACAAGGTACACTCGGTGTATTTTAGCTCACACACATACAAGAAGCTTTAAAGTTCCAACTAAAACTCAACACTCCTTCAACTCTCAAGTATGATGCACTTGACCGCCACTTAAATCCCAATCTAGTGCTAATTGGTAGCATCAAAATAAAGATGTACTAGTTGCTTAAACTAGTTACGGCTTGGTAGGTTGGGGTTGAAAGAAATCTGAGAGCGATTTAGGTAAAAACATTTGAAACTAGCCAAGGAAAATTTTGAAAACCTTATAGATCTTTTCTAGATGAGGTTTTTTTGGTATGATAAGCTTCAAAATATTAACAACAAAACCTCAAAAGGATCTGAGTAGATTCGAATATTAAAGCAACAAAGTTTCAAGTTTTTGGTCAGGATTCTAGTGACACGCCAGACAAGTCTATTTTGAAAGATTCAAAGGTTTCAAGAACTTCTTATTTGAATGTGAGAAAATTTTATTCTATGAACGTTTCAAACACACTTTTTTCTTGTAGAATCTAACAAGATGACATCACAAAAACCCATAGTATAGTAAAGAATTTGGAAGGGAAATTTTTTTTAGAAATTTCATCCTAACCTGAAATGGAAAGCAAAGGGATTTTTCTAGAAGACCTTTGTTCTTCGTGTTCTTGAGAGTGTAGATACCACTTTATGTGGTCCTCTCCTAGATATTCTAGGATCCTTGGTGGTTGGATCTAGTCAAGAACATAAAAAGAAATGATAAATGGTAACCGGCCTCTACTCACCTCTACTCTCTTCAATTTGGAGTAGCAACAAGTAGATTTGATTACCAATGGAGGGATATGGATCTAGAACCTCATTATTTAAATGGAAAGGCAATACTAGATATGATCCTTGATCTTGGAATCAACCCTCAAGAGATGGGAATGGTAGTAGAATTTGAGAACCCAAAAACTCCTTCAAGATGTTCTTAAGAGTTTTTTATAAAATGAGTTCTAGGAGAAATTGTGAGAATCCAGTGCCCTATACCCCAGATCTCTCTTATATGATCTATTAAAAGTTTAGGAATGTTTGAGAGGGTAGGTGGAAGCATTTGAAGCTAAACTTAGAGCCTTAAGGCAGATTACAATTTCCAAAGCCTAATTACCCTACTTAAACCCTAATTCAAGCTAAAAGCCACAACAAGTCTTTACTGAACCCAAATAAGCTTCTAAAGTTTAAAACACATCTGAAGGGGACCTGTACTGGTGATTTGGAGATGCTTTGGAGATGAAATAGTTGCCAAATGAAGGAGAGTCCACCAATAATGATTGTACCGGCTGCATGACATCACCAGTTTTTGGCTGGAGCTGCACTGATTTTGTAACGCTTGCATAGGGAGCTACAGGTATCCAAAGGAATTGAGACTAGTGGCATTGGAAACATTTCTTCTTGAACTACAAAATGGCATCTTGAATAATAACATTTGAAGGTCAGATAAGGAAGTGATAGCCTCTTGAAGTTGTTGCCATATATGCTCCAGCTTGACGATATAGGCACCTTGGCACCTTGAATCCACCACCTTTCCTTGCTCTATACCTAGGTCTAAGGTGCATGTCACAAACTCCTTGCCCTTCAAGTATTCCTCCTTTTCAAGTAACTTCAATCCCAAATCTTCAATCCTCCTTGCAACCACTTGTGCTTG
>JBBYHH010497638.1:0-11130 GCA_038382905.1 Daphne laureola
TGTCAGAGTGATTGACTCAAATTATAAGTAAGATATATAATAAAAAATAATATATATATATATATATATATATATATATAAAATTCATACTATAAATTATGATACTCATATAAATTATTCAAATTTCTATATCAAAACATTCATGAATAAAAATTGAAGATTAAATATAAGAGAAACATGAAAACAAAGTTGACAACCTTTATGAGACGGAAGAAGTAGAACATAAGAAGAATGATATGTGGGGCATAATGGCCTGCGGGTGGATATTTTAAAAGAAATACTAGTTTATTGATTCTGATGTTATACCGCAGAAGTAACCATTTATGTTTGAAATGATTTTCAAGTAGCACCTTTTTTATTCAACCCAATGTAGTTTTGTAACAATTCTTCTTTTGTAGAGACCAGAGCAAATTCTGAAGCAGATTCACCTAACAGAGCGTTGGTCTAGATGGGAGGTATGAGTTACGTATGGTGTTTTATATTTCATGCACTCAATTAACTTAATATCTTCTTTTGCTATCATACAGTCTATGTTAAACTACTGAATATGAAACCAAAATCCTCTTATTACCCGTTCAAAAAAAAAAAATCCTCTTATTACTACTTTTTTTGGCAGATCAGCAATTTTGAATACTTAATGAGGTTAAACACCTTGGCAGGGCGGACGTATAATGACATGGCTCAGGTACTTATTGGTTTGTGTTATGACTGGTGTGGGGGGAAGATTATTATGATATTTATACACAGCATGTGCGTGTGTGTGTGGAAAATACTGCTAATCAATTGATTCCTTTTCAGTACCCTATCTTTCCATGGATCCTTTCTGACTACAGCTCTCAGGATATAAATCTTGCTGATCCCTATGTTTATCGGGACCTTTCGAAGGTTGCATGAAACTTTTATTTCCATATTCTTCTAAATAATTTCTGTAGTATCTTCAGGTAATGTATTTTTGTACTTTTTTCGCAGCCTGTTGGTGCACTAAATCCAAGTCGGTTGATCAAATTCAAAGAGCGATATGCTAACTTTAATGAGCCAGATATCCCAAAGTACCACTATGATTCTCATTATTCAAACGCTAGCATAGTAGGTTCACTTTTTCTATTGCATAATTCGCTTGGTCATTAATCCATTAAATTGCTCAGTGCTAGTGGAGTTACTTTGTTATTCCTAATCAAGGGAGATGACATTTTTTCAGATTTACAATTTATGAATGATATAAGAAATTTTAAAAGACACTCGAGGGGAAAGTTCCAAATTTTTACAATTTAATCCAAGTTCGTGAAATAATATTATTGACTTGTTCTTTTATATTACACAGTCTCGTTACCTCTGAAAATGAGACTCTAACCACAGATTGGGAAAAGTAACAGACAATAACATTCTACTTGAATTCAAATTAAGTAGTATGTCCTAAGTTGAATTTGGTTGGATTTATTTATGTTACTCAAAATGCATTCATTAATCATTTAGCTCTTTCTAGGTCAATGATAAGCACTTAAAACAGGGCAAATGGTGGATTCTTAGGCTTTCCTTCAATTTCCAGTCAACTTCTGTCAGTTCAGGGTCTTTTGATTCCCAAATTGAAATGCCCAATCTTTTTTACCAGCTATTTCTGCTAAAGTCATGTTCTGTACATTTTTAGATGGTCTCATTATAGTAAATGCCCTTATGTGTACTTTTTGTAGGTTTTGTACTATCTTGTCAGACTTGAACCATTTACTAGCCTTTACATTCAATTGCAAGATGCAAAACTGAATCATGCAGACCAGATGTTTTCAGACCTTTCAGTCACTTGGAATGGAGTTCTTGAAGACATGAATGATGTGAAGGAATTGGTACTTGCTATTTTCTTCATTATTACTATAAGATTATATCTATTCATTTTTCAATTAGTTTAAGACGAAAGCAAAATCTTTTTCGTAGTTACTGATGCTTTCAGTCTGCTTCTGATCAAAGTAAGATCTCTTTTAGACTTCATATTATTTTTCAAGAAAAGCTTTTAATAAATTCCAATTGCATTCCATTTGTCTCAGGTTCCTGAGTTGTTTTACCTTCCTGAGGTCTTAACAAATGAAAATTCAGTTTACCTTGGGACAACACACGTAGGAAAGAAGCTTGGTATATATGGTGGAATTAACAACATTTATATGTTACCTACGACCAGCTGATTCTTTTTAGATTGTGATGTACATTTTCCATCTTATTCATTTCAGAATCTGTCAAGCTTCCTCCATGGGCAAAAGATCCAGTTGATTTTATTCATAAACACCGTATGGCTCTTGAGGGTGAACATGTATCTGCACATTTGCATGAGTGGATTGATCTTATATTTGGGTCAGTTTTCTATATACTCCCTCCATCCCTTACTGGTTGTTCATTTTTCTTCATAAATGTACAAGGAATGGGACACCAGTATGGGATGGAGGGAGTTAATATATCCGCTTGTAGAGTTCTTTCAAGGAGGACCAAGGAAAAGAATTTTGGTCTGTTTTATGATAACCAGAGTTGATATAAACTTACTTGAATATTAGGTATAAACAACAAGGCAAAGAGGCTGCTCTGGCAAATAACGTTTTTCCGCGCGTTAGTTATGAGGGGACTGTTGATATTGACAAGATACAGGATCCGGTAAAAGTATTTTGGTAACTTGTAGTTTTGTTTTGAAGACTCTACTCTACTTATCATCTTCTTCTGGTACAATCAAAAGGTACATCAACATGCTACAAAGTATCAGATTGCCCATTTTGGACAAATTCCAACTCAACTACTCACAGCCCCGCATATGAAAAGGAGGCCACTATCAGAAGTCCTTCGTTTGCAGGTGTTTCTTTATATGATATGTGAATCGGTAACTGCAGTTCTGAGTGTCAGCATATCAAGAATTTCCCATCCACTATATTTAAATAGCTCTCCTGCCACGGGAATGTATTCTATGTGTGTTAGAATATACTCCTATAATGACATTGAAAATATTTGGCTGAATTAAGTGACTGAACTCTTACTGTACTTGGCCAAAGGAAAACATGCGTGCGCGCACGCGCTTGTGTTCTTGTAGCTTCCTTAAAAAAGAACACAACCTAATTTTCAAAATCTTCTAAAGTAGTTTTGAGCAAAGAACACAATTATGGTTATTAATATCTTGTTTGAGTTCCTCCCTCTAAGAGTGGAGCATGAATACTTTAAGGACTACTGGAAAGTTCTTGTCCTTTGTCCTGAGAGTTCTACACTTCTACTATTGTTAGTCCTATTTGGCTAAACTTAAGTTGCACGGTCTCCAATATACACTATCTAAAACCCCTATGTTTTAAGGCAAGAGCCTTTAATCAGTGGTGGCATAATGTTTCAATTAGTCTTAGAATATGAGTGTAGTTCATGGTAATATTATTTCTCATCAACTTGGAAGCTTTTTCTTCTGTGAAGCCATTTCAACAGTGTGAAACTACGCTTGTCCTTATCCTTTACTGTTTTTTCTGTTCTAAATCCAGACCATCTTCCGCAACCCAAATGAAATAAAATCATATGCTGTTCCAGGCACGGAAGGCTGCAACTTACCTGCTTCCGCAATTCATGCGTCTTCTGATGCCATCATTATTGTTGACACAAATGCTCCAGCTGCATATATTGCACGTCACAAATGGCAGCCCTGCACTCCTGATGGGCAGGGTCTACCATTCACTTTTTTACATGCGAAGACAATGGCAAGCTCTGTTAGTGGAACCTTTGTACAAATGTTATCGTTCAATCGATCCACTGAGAACGATGACAATGATGAATGGGTTTTTTCTCGGGCACTAGCATTCGCTTCTTGCGGGGTCAGAAGCTCTTCTATTGTTTGTATCACCTGTGACAAAGAAATCATCACTGGTGAGAGCTGTATGAATGCTGTATATGTACCTCGCAGTTTGAATGCTCCTAGGCATATGAAACTTAAAACTATTTTGTTCTCCATGCGCACCCAAAATTTCAAACAAACTTTTTTTCATCTCTTATTGAGGTACAGTAAGACTTAATTTGATCTCTTTTTATGTAGTTAGTTTAATTTTTGGGTTATGTAACATTCTTGGTTGTATCTCCTATTTTTGACAGGGGGTCATGCAGACAATAGTATTAAGCTGTTGTCATCTGATGGAGCAAAAACTCTAGAAACTGCTCAAGGGCATTGTGCTCCTGTCAGTTGCCTTGCTCTGTCTCAAGATAGCAATTACCTTGTGACTGGATCACGGGACACTACCATGTTACTCTGGAGAATTCTCAGGGCAAATGCTTCATCAAAGGCAAACACTGAGCCAAACGCACCAGAGTTGACTAAAAGTAGCAATATGCCAAATATATTAACAGACAAAAGTAGCAGGCCTCGTATAGAAGGTCCTTTGTGTGTTCTCAGGGGCCATCAGAATGAAATTCTTAGTTGTTGTGTCAACTCAGATCTAGGTGTAATTGTTTCATGTGCACAATCATCAGCTGTTTTTCTGCACTCTATGAGGAGAGGTTGCTTGATCAGGCAGTTTGTTGGTGTGGAGGCTAATATGGTATGTCTTTCATCTCATGGGGTTGTAATGACCTGGAACAAATTCGAACATACTCTCTCCACGTTTACTCTCAATGGTGTTTTGATAGCCAGAACAGAAAGTCCTTTATTGGCTAGCATCTCTTGCATGGAAATTTCTCTTGACGGTGAGAGTGCTTTGGTTGGAATGACTTCTTCAAAGGAACAGAATGGAAGTTGCAGTGATAACATGGACTTGAGGGGGAGTGGGAGTGATAACAAATTGGGTATATCATTGCCTTCAATCTGCCTATTGGATTTGCATTCTTTGCAGGTATTGATAAGTGATCCAACTTCATAACTCTCATCTTTCTAGGAGTAAATAGTACGGCTGTAGCTCATGTCTCAGTTTGCATTCTCTGATGTGGCCATATTTTTGCACCCAGCATCCTTTTGTCTTCTTTTTTACCATCTTCAGAACTGACTTTAAACAAAATCATCAGACGCATTTTCCTTTGTTATTGATTTTCCTGATCGAGGCATGCTCCATGATGTGCATGTTGATTTTTCACATTATTAATCTTGTACTTGGACATATTCCTCATAAGAAGGTTGCAATAGGAAGGGCATCCCGTGTAAAACTCTGCCATTATCCCTTTGCATGAATTTATAGTGTTAACTAATTTTTTACAATTGATAGACACTATAAACATCATGCCATCCTACATACTTGGGTTTAAGGTGCTGAATGATGATGAAGAATCTTGTACTTGGACATGACTATAACAACTATCTTAACTCATCACTATTTCATGATATTTTCCATGCAAGTGGGAAAATGTATCATGAAACAATTTTTAAAAAAAAAAAATTCATATCATTATTCATTTGTAAGAAATTGCGATAGCAAGGGCTTTTGGCATAAAACTCTGCTATTATGGTTTTTTTGCATGATTTCATAGTGTTAGCTGATGTAAATATTTGATTGCCATGATAAACTTCATCTCAGTGTACCCAATATAGTTGAGAGCAAGGTACAGTATGATAATGATTGGTTTTATTTTTCCCTCTTTATTGGCCTGGTTAGTTAAGCTGTACGATCCAGCTGTTTGAACTATATGTTCCTGCAGGTGTTTCATGTGCTGAAGCTGGAAGAAGGGCAGGATGTTACAGCTTTAGCTTTGACAAAGGACAACAAGAATATTATAGTGTCAACTGCTGATAAAGAGTTGATAATTTTTACAGATCCAGCTGTAAGTTAGATGCATTGCTTTTCCCCCATGATTCGTCTATATTGACTGTTGATTGTGTGCTCTAGAAAAGGCATTTCAAGTTCCAATTGTTAAATGGTGCAACCCACAGGATTAAGTCAAGGGGTTCTTCTGGTCTTATAGTTGCCTAAGGCGCCTCTGATAATTGCCAACCGGTTTTCTGTTAGATAACGAGACCACCCTTGAATCAATTGGACTTTTCAAAAGAGACACTGGTTTTTTTATGCCTCAATAATTTACCTGAAAAATACAACTATAGAATAGTAGGAGTAACTTTCAGTCTGACCATGGTTCCAATTCCTGAGCAATGTGTAAATGTGGAGAGTGTAGGTTTCAACATGTGTTGTTAACAGATCTCTCAGCATCACAACCCATTCATGTTTCTGAAAATTTAAACTCACTTGCTGCAGTTGAGCCAATAAAGCAGAAGGGTTAACCCTGGAAAAGAAGATGATGAGTCCAGTGAAGAAGCTCCTATGATGACATGATTTGCACCAGCCACCAAATTTGGTCAGATTACTTGCAGCCTAAGGTATAATAGGTAGTTAAATGTAACCACCGCGTGTTCAACAGAGCTAGTAGCGTTGTAGGGATGGGAGTTTTAGGTTTGTTACTCTACATAGTTGTTTCTTAGCCACAGAGTTACACGTTGTATGTTAACAGGGAACATCTGTATTCGATTGAGCTGCCAATTACTTAGCAATGGCAGACTTCGAAAATAATCTCCTGTTTTCGCGTTCGCAAAAGAACTTAGCAATGGCAGACTTCGAAAACAATCTTCCGAACTTACTCTTGGATTTGTAATGATTTTTTTTTCTTAGAATAGGAGATAATTTTTATTTTTTTAATGAGAAGGGAAGAGAAATAAAATAGAAAGATTTTGAATTCTCTAACCTCCATACATGAGGACCAAAGTTCAGATAATGAAGTTCCATGGGACACGGTGCAGTGACTAGCTTGATCTCTAGGCAATGTGGTGTCCCTAGTTTGATCTCTGACCTCGGCCTGAAAATAAATCAGGATTAAGTTGTTGGGAAGGACACAAAGGACTAGGCAGTGTGGTGTCCCTAGTTCGATCTCTGACCTCGGCATGAAAATAAATTATGCCTAAATTGTTGGGAAGGACACAAAGGACTAGGCCTGTGATCGATGTATTATTCAATCAAATAACGGGGTCTCCATCCTGGGACTGTCTTATAAATAGGGTGGATGGTTAGGGTTTTCTAGTTAATAATTTTTTTTTTTTTTTAAACGCTGGAAGTTTATTTTATTAAATAAAATAAATTAAAACTATAGCATAAGTAATTAAGTTAAACTTAATAAGAGCAACATTTACCATGCTTAGTGAGAGTAACACCGACTAATGATGAATATGAAATTAGTGGGTATGGGACCGAAAAAAAAAAGTCTAGAGAATGAAAGAAAGTGGATTGGGCCGTATATAAAGTACTTGGTTGTGCTTGAATGGGCTTGGTCCATAGAAACAGGCTTCCATGGTGGACCGTGTTGATGTCCCAAATTTATTAATTCTAGTATTATGATAAGGTCAATCTATAGATTGAGATCAAATAGTAATATAAATCCAGAATCATCCTAGAATTACAACGAACTACTATTGAATCAGATCTAAACAAATTTAAGGGAGAACATAGGTAATCTCTGATCAACGAACTGTTGATGAAGAACACGCACCAGAGAGCACCTTCAAGCCCTGAAGAAAATGTGAATGAGCTAAGTATACCAATTGAATGAAGAATTCAATGGAAGAGTAAATTGCTTACAAATCTCAGCTCCCTTTCTCGTTCATCTGCTGAAGATACTTGTAGATGAAGAAGAATGATTAAGCAGTGCATTTAGGAGTTACTGGACTAACGATCGTCTGATGCGGCAATTAATACTTAACGGTCTGCTTAGTTGTGGGCCTCAGGTGTTGGGCCTGGCTGGGTTTGGTCCTTCTTATCGGGCACATATCAATCCCCCCTCCTTAGATCGTGCTTGTCCTCAAGCACCTGAGAGATCGAATGTTGGGAAACGTTTCTGCAGCTCAAAAAGTGTTTCCCAGGTTGCTTCTTCTCGACTCGAGTTAGACCAGTGCACCAGAACCTTGGTGACTGCCCGATTGCCCCTCTTCACCATTTGTCTGTCTAAGATAGCTATAGGGGTTGGGGGTCTGCTAGTTCATGAAATGCAGGTAATGAGCTTTGAACTGCCTGAGAACCAACCTTCCTCTTAAGAAGTGAGACATGGAAGGTCAGGTGGATTTTTGCCTCAGTGGGTAGAAGAAGATGGTATGCCACTTTTCCAATTTTCTTCAAAATCTTGAAAGGCCCATAGTACTTAGCTGCAAGCTTGTGGCCGAAGCCACCTCGAACTGTCGCTTTTCTGTATTTATGCAGTTTGAGATATACCCAATCCCCCTCTTGAAATTCTTTGTCACTTCTATGTTTGTCTGCAAAATACTTCATCCTTTCTTGAGCCTTGCTCAAGTGATCCTTCAGATGTTGTATAGTTATTTCTCTGACGCCCAAATCCCTATCAATCTTATCCATGTTAGAGTCTCCTGCTAGGTAGGGTAGGTGCACAGGAGGCGGCTGACCATAAACCACCTCATAAGGGGTCATACGAGTGGATGAATAGTAGTTAGTATTATACCACCATTCAGCCATTGGCAGCCATTGTACCCATTTGTTAGGATAGTCACCAGTCATGCACCTCAAATAGGCTTCTAAGCATCTGTTGACAACCTTTGTTTGACCATCTATCTGAGGATGATAACTGCTGGACAGTTTGAGTTGCACCTTTAGTTTTCTCATTAGTTCAGTCCATAATGCACTAATAAAGACAGCTTCCCTGTCACTGATAACATCTTCTGGCATCCCGTGCAGTTTGTAAACAGTGTCCATGAAAGCCTTTGCCACAGTTGGGGCAGAATAAGGGTGAGCAAATGGAATGAAGTGAGCATACTTACTGAGACGATTCACAACCACTAGGATAACCTCCTTACCCTCTGAATTGGGTAGTGCTTCCATAAAGTCCATGGATATGCTTGACCAGATTTGATGAGGGATTGATAAGGGTTGTAGGAGGCCTGGATAGGGTTGGGTGTCAGATTTATACCTATGGCATACATCACATTCTCTGATGAAAGCCCTAATTTCCCGGGTCATTCCCTTCCAATAGCAGAACTGCCCATTTCTTTTCTTAGTTGTTGTCATCCCCGAGTGCCCTCCACCAGGACTTTCATGAATTTCTTTGATAATCTTGTGCCTTAGTGTTGGATTGCTTTCTACTACCCATTTCCCTTTTCTCATGAGGCCGTGTGGTGTTACTATATATTGTGGATGAGTATTTCCATCATTAGCCTTCTCTTGAATTAACTTTTGCAGGTGATTATCAGTGGTAACACTATCTTTAACCTCTTGTATTAATGGTGAGGTGACATTGACTAGAGCCATGAGGGTGATTTGTTGACAAGAAATTTGTGAAAGTGCATCTGCTGCAACATTTTCCCTCCATTTCTTGTACTCGACTTCATAGTCGTAAGGGAGTAGTTTCATAATGAATTTATGTTGTAAGGGGGTGAGGATCCTCTGTTCCATTAAATACTTCAAGTTTTGATGGTCTATTTTGATGATGAACTTCTTACCTAATAGGTATGGTCGCCACTTCTCTACTGCGAATACCAGTGCTAAGAATTCTTTTTCATAAGTAGATAGTGTTAAGTTTCTTGGAGCCAAGAACTTCCTAATGAATTCTATAGGGTGACCTTCTTGGTGTAGTATAGCTCTTATTCCCTCCTTATATGCATCTGTCTCCAGAACAAAAGGTTTCTGAAAATTGGGTAGTGCTAAGACTGGGGCCTGGGACAGTGCCTCTTTTAGTTTTGAGAAGGTTGTGTCTGCTTCTGGATTCTAGTGGAAGGTGTCCTTCCTTAGTAAATTTGTGAGAGGCCTGCTGATGATACCATACTGTTGGATAAAGCATCTGTAGTAACCAGCCAATCCTAGAAATCCCCTTAATTGCTTGAGAGTTCTAAGTAAGGGCCAATTTTGTACTGCTACAATTTTTTTAGGGTCGATAGAAACTCCTTTTCCTCATAATATATGACTCAAGTATTCAACATTGTCAACTCCAAAGTTGCATTTGCTTCTCTTGACCAGTAGTGAGTGGTTCTCTAGTAGTTCTAGTGTCGCCTCAACATGTTGTACATGAGCCTCTAACCCTGAGCTGTAAATTAAGATATCATCAAAAAATACCAAAATGAACTTCCTCAAGTATGGTTGAAACACAGTATTCATGAGAGCCTGAAAAGTTGATGGGACATTGGTGAGGCCAAAAGGCATCACAGTGAACTCATAGTGTCCATGATGAGTTCTGAAGGTTGTTTTATGGATGTCTCATTCTTTCATGCGTATCTGATGATACCCTGACCTGAGATCTAGCTTGGTGTAGATCTGAGACTCATGTAGTTCATCCAGTAGCTCTTCAATAACCGGAATGGGAAATTTGTCCTTGATTGTCGCCTTGTTTAGTTCTCTGTAGTCCACACACATACGCCAGCTTCCATCTTTTTTCTTGACCAGAACTATAGGTGATGAGTAGGGGCTATGGCTAGCCTTGATTACTCCAGAATCTAACATCTCTTTGACCATAAGCTCAATTGCATCCTTCTGAAGAGCAGGATAGTGGTAAGGTCTAATGTTCATTGGTGTGGTACCAGGCACCAAATTAATCTGATGATCGAACTCTCTAGAAGGTGGCAGAGATGTGGGTTCCTGAAATATCATGGAGTATTTCTTGAGGACTCCCTCTAGCTCTATTGGCGTGCTACTTCGGACAACCTCAGTATGGCGACACTCCACTGCTGCTACCCCAAAAGTAATCACCTGAACATTGTAGGCCTCTGAGCCCTGTTGTATCAATTTGCTCACCTTGTTAGCCTTCAAGGATTTGGAGTGGATCTAAGTAGCCCCTCTTAATGTCATTTTTTTTCCTTTATAGTGGAAGCTCATAACTAGGTTTTTGCAATCCCACCCAATGGTTCCTAATTTCCCTAGGAGTTGCATCCCCAGCACTAGATCACAACCCCCGAGCTCCATAACCAGCACATCATCTTCAAATTCCACCCCTGTATTTTCCATTCCATGCCCTTGATTATTCCCACTATAGGTACCACTTGTCCATTAGCAATTACCACTCCCACAGAGGGTAACTCATCCATGGGAAGGTCCCACTTCCTTGCTAGGCTCTCATCCAGGAAGTTATGAGTACTACTTGTATCCATTAAGATACTCACCCTTTTCTGACATATGAAACCACTAACTCTCATGGTGTTGCGCCCTACTACGCCAGTTAACGCATGAAGAGACA
>JBBYHH010497749.1:0-11129 GCA_038382905.1 Daphne laureola
CCAGGTGGAAGCACGCCACCTTTCGTCGCGCTGTCGCCATGATCACGCCACGCCCACCGTGAAACAAGCAAACCATCATCCCGGCGGGTGTCGTGTTACCGCCGCGTTGCCGCCGTAGATCGTGAAGCCAGGCAGTCCATCATCCCGGTGAGCGTCGTGTCATCACCGTGCTGCCACTATGACTATGAATTCAGGCAGAATGCCATCCCGACGAGCGCCACCATCGCGCCGTGACTCCGCCGTGAAGCCTGTTTCAGGTCATTCCAACATTTTCCTTTGCAATTTTCTCCACCATTGGCCGCGGTGGTTCCGATGGAGTCCCGTAGGGCTCGGGCCACCCGTTTCCAACCGTTCAACATTCATTTCAACCACGACCAAACCTTTAATTGTTCCATCGAAAAACCATATCTCAAAGTCTCCCGCACAAACCAATAAATGAACTTCCTTTTCATATAAAATCATGACTTTTAATTCACGGAATTTTCTTACATTTTTCCGGTGAAGCTCCGTCAGTGGGCGTAACACAACCACCGGAAAAATAATATACATCCGGGGTGGGTGTAACAGTTAAAGTTGGTATTGTTGGTGGAAAATGATTATTTTTTGTGGAAATGAGATAATCTGGTAATTAGAGAAGATTAGTCACTTTTTAGAAAATTTGGAACCAAAATGTAAATTATGATGAAGTTTTAGTGTTAATTGGTAATTAGTGATAAATTAAGTGAAGTTAAGCTCATTTAAGATTAAAATATGAAATTGGGCCTTTTTGGGCCACGTTAGGTAATTTTGGATACCTTATGATATTTTGGACCAAAATGCAAATCTTGAAAAGGATTTGGTAATAATGGGTAAAAAGTGCAAAATAAAGTGAAACTTAGCTTTAGAAAAGCTAAGTGTGAATCTGAGGGTATTTTGATAAATTTGGCCACCTTATGGAAATTTGGGCCAAATTGCACTTTCTGAAAAGTTCAAGGACTTTGTGGGTAATTTTTTAAAAAATTGGTGAAACTTAGCTTCTTTAAAGGTAAGTGTGAATTGGATAGCATTTTGGAAAATTTGGACACTTTGTGCAAATTTGGGCCAAAATACATTTTCTGAAAAGATAAAGGACTTTGTGTGTAATTAATGGTAAAAGAACTAAAATTGGACTTCTTTGAAGTTAAGTGAAGATTTGGCAACACTTTAGGTGTTTTTGCCACTTTATGAGGATTTGGGCCAAAATTGAATATTTTGGTAAAGTTCAGGGACAATGTTGGTAATTAATCATAAATAATGTTTATGTGATGCTTAAGTGGTAACTTGGTAAATTTACAAGTTGTTTGACCACTTTAAACTTGGTTTGACCAAATTGGTCAACTAGTTGACTTTTGATCAACTGATTGACTTTTGGTGATAAGTGAGGTACCATTTTGGTAAAGTTCAGGGACAATGTTGGTAAGTGATTGGTCAACTTGATAGTTATCCATTTTTTTCTCGAAATGTAATTGTACACTAGTACTTGGTTTTGTGTTTGACTGAACATACCTTGTGTAAAGTCATATTTCAGGAACGAACGAATTGTTGTGAAATAGAAGTTCAAACATCCTTAACAAGCGGAGTAAAGAAATATGACCAGAACAAGTGAATCATGTGAAAAGGTATAGGCAATAAGATTGATAAGTGAGTTGAGCAATTGCGAGCAAAAGTACATTTTACGAACTTCTAAGTGTACTTCTGAGTGTAAATTATTTTAATTGTCGATCATAGATTTCTAACTCATCTGCAAATGAGTTAGAATTTGCAAGCAACTAGAGATGAACCACCATACCTCGAGTGTTTAATTTTCCACCATTGTGCATGAGTTTAAGACTGGGTTGCTTAACTATGAACTGTGACGTTTATGTTTTGCGGGATTACTCTATTTCACTGTTATTGGTAAGTTTAGAGATTGACTTAATCACGAGTGTAGCCGTGAATTAATAAACAGCTACGACTAGAGGCTAGCGGGGTTCGTGGCCCGTGAAAGTGATACTCCTTAGTTTTTTCTTGTTAATTGTTGATTGTTAATCGAGTCAAGATTGATGTTTACTGATTGATGTCTCGAGGGTGCTGAAATCTATATTATTGTGTCGTATGCCATGGTCTCTACCATTTAAAGTTATTAAATTTCTTCTTGCTTATTTTCCTTGCGTAGTAAGCTTGATGTTCCTAGGTTCCTTGTTTCTTGTTGTTTCCTTGCATTTCACAACACATCATGCATATTAATTAATGCTCGATGTTTGCTTCTTGTGATTTATCTTTTTAACTTTCTCTTAACTGCGGTAACAATGATAACTACTTATTTTCTTTTTGCAAGACTACTTTATTTATACCTCGAGTGTTTAATTTTCCACCCTTGTGCATGAGTTTAAGACTAGGTTGCTTGACTATGAACTGTGACGTTTATGTTTTGCGGGATTACTCTATTTCACTATTATTGGTAAGTTTAGAGATCGACTTAATCACGAGTGTAGCCATGAATTAATAAACGACTACGACTAGAGGCTAGCGGGGTTCGCGGCCCGTGAAAGTGGTACTGACAACCAGAAACATCAATCCTTAGTTTTTGTTTGTTAATTATTGATTGTTAATCGAGTCAAGATTGATGTTTACTGATTGGTGTCCCGAGGGTGCTGAAATCTATATTATTGTGTTGTATGCCACGGTCTCTACCATTTAAAGTTATTAAATTCCTTCTTACTTATTTTCCTTGCGTACTAAGCTTGATGTTCCTAGGTTCCTTGTTTCTTGTTGTTTCCTTGCATTTCACGACACATCATGCATATTAATTAATGCTCGATGTTTACTTCTTGTGATTTATCTTTTTAACTTTCTCTTCACTACGGTAACAATGATAACTACTTATTTTCTTTTTGCAAGACTACTTTATTTGTACTGTCGGATTTATTAATTCTGCTAATCCAATTTTATTATGTTGTGTAGTTGGTAACCGAGATAACTAAAAATCATATGAGGAAAACTATGAAAATTGCAAAAATGACTGTTAGAACTGAACTGTGAGTAATATGAATAAATATAATCTTACTAAATTGAATGTTATGAGACATCATTGAATTAGATATTATTAGGTAACCTTGGCGGAGTGGTTTGGTCCACTCTTGTCATCTCGCTTCGTTGAGATGGACGCCACTAGCTAAGTGTATGGGCACTTAGGAATTGGTGGATCTGAGCGAAGTTGAATTCTTTGCTTAAGATGGGCATGACTGACTGAGTGTATGGGCACTCACAAAGTGATGGATCTAGGTGGAAAAAAAAATTGACGCTACTAAATGTAGAAACTGTAAATAAAGAAATTGAGATTAAAGATTTTGATCACACTGAATGAAGCAAAATTATGAGACTAAGACGGATAGTCTATTAATAGGGGATTTCAAACATCAAATTTTTTAAGTGAAAAATAGACTAATTCACCTCATCTAATTCACCAGTGAATTAGTTTGTTTTTCATTACCAGAAATTTGGATCTCAAGTGAAAAACAAAGAAGTGAATTTGAGTTTTTCATGGTGAATAAGCGTGAAACACACTCCATCACAGTGATTAAAGTGTAATTTTTTAAAGTTTTGGTCATTTTTTTATTTTTTAATTAAGTTCAGGGACAAAAAATGTAAATAATTTTGGGCCAAAATATAAATTTTTGAAAATTTTGAAGACTAACTTGTAATTTTTTAAAAAGTTGGATGACTATTTTGTAATTTTTTTTAAAGTTGGAGGACTATGTTGTAAATAATACTTTTAAAAGTTGGGTCATGATTCGTCGGTCTTTGGGCGCGATTCGGCAGTCCTGGGCCGGGACTCGACGACCCTAGGCTCCGATTTATGCCCCAATATTTTTTTTTTCCCGAAACTTTCTGCGGTGGTCGACGACGGTGGCGGTCCGACAATGAGGGTTGCGGCCCGGTTGTGACAGGTGTTAGTGAGTTGATTGAAACTTTTGGGTAAAAGTATTAAGTTTCACCACCAATTTTTATATTTTTTCATCACCCATTCAAACCTACCGTCCTATTTTTCATGGTGAACTAAAAAAATAATTCACTTGTGAATTACTCACAAATTCACCAATTTATATTCCTCCCATTTTTGAAGTTTGAAACCCCCTAATAATTGAAACCAATCAAGAAATTAAAGAAGTTACCAAGTAAGAAAATTGTAGAGGTGTAACACTATAGTAATTAAGAGGGTAGAGTTTGATTGTGGACTTTGAGGACAAAGTCCTGTTTAAGAGGAGGGAATGTTATGACCTGGACTTTCGTCTGTGCCACAACTGAAGAGATTAAAAGTTAGATAATTGAATTAAACATTTTATAAAGAATGAAATTGGATTAAATTAGAAAAGGATCTAAATGAAAATATTACATGAGATGTGGTAAAATTGAACAACTAAAATAAACCTAAGGACCTAAGATATGAATATCCTAGTTTATGACACTAGTCCTCTCAGTAGCAAAACATGTATCTTTTTAGAGCATACTCATCTTCTTTTTCTTCTGGTTCCTTCGATAGAGAAGGGGAGTTTTCATCTCTATTCTAGTTCATTTCGTCTCACGACAGAGGGAGTAGTCTCAACAGACTTCTCTCTTCTTCGATGTCGATCTCCATCAGAAAGGAGAGGCTTTTCTGCACCATAGGTCTTTCTACCGAGAGCTGATTCGATTCTGTTTGTTGAAAGGGAGATGGAGCGAACTAGGGTTTCCAGAAGTGAGGGATGGGGGAAGTTTTATCCCCGGAGGTGCGATAGAGGAGGTGGTTCGATTCTGCTCCGAATGAATCGAGCGAGAATGAAGACAACACCGCGAGATGACAGAGCTCGACATCGAGAAATCAGTCACGGTTGCCAATGCTTTTTGTAGTATCACTGATACTAAAATGGTAGGTAGGCAACCTACGAGCGCGAGGAACTTCCATGTCTTATGGTTTTCAGGTATGTTCCAGACTTCTCCAAAATCTTCACTATTGACCGAGGGACTTGAACCTTGGAAGGCAAGTCAGCCCAGGTTATAAGAACATGGGACTTTAGGGTCTCAAATAGTATTTTTCTTCCTTTCTTCTTTCTTTATTTTAACTTGAAATTCTTATACCTGTTTAAAGAATCTTAGACTTGTAAACGGACTTTTAAATCTTTAATTTTTATTTATTTATTTGAAATAGTTCAGTTTCTTCCTTTACAAGTCTTTAGCGTTTTTAAAATAGTTCACCGGTTTAGAGCAACTCGAACGGCGGGTTCATAACAATTTTGATGTGAATGTAATGTGTTAAAATATTGTATCATCATTTATATAGCAGGGGACACTACAGACCACCCAATTTTTTATCTTACTTGATTTTACTGATCGAGAATGATGAAATCCTGCACGAACAATTCATTGTTTGAGGAAGCCCGTATTTTAATATTGTATACCTTGATCAGTTTGTTTACTTCACAATTTATCTTTGTTTATAGTAGAAGAAGTAACACTTAATATATCGTCCTTAATTTATGTACCATTACAAGATATGCCTGTGAAAATGACAATGTTAAACTTAACAAAAAACTGTGTTGGATGATGTAATTTTCCATAGGTTCAATCTTTAGTGGTCAGCCTCACATTTCTCTCATACCATATACAGTCATCATGCGAATGTAAAGTTAATCAGGGTAAGTCTGTCAATGACACAAACTAGCACCATTGGAGCGCTGAGTTGCGATCCTCGGGTTGTCAATACCATTTTGTAGTATAATAAAGTTGAGCTGAGCCAGTTCATCACTCAACTAAAACTAAACTGCTGTAGATCATATCAAGTTTTCAAATTAAACCCAAGCAATCGAGCTCAATCGATCAAAGCTACAATTTCCTTTGAGGTGTGGTATATATCATTTCAGATTCAGATGACAAACATCAATCACAAACTTAATCTAAGAGTCTAACTGAACTTTACATTACTAATGGTATCTGCTCCTCCAACGGTGATATTAATGACATGAACAATCGCTTTCCGATGGATCCAACGAATGCCACGGCGACCCAAATGTGGCCCATTAAAATCAATACACCTGAAGGCGAGCTGATTATCACAATACCCATAACCAACCAATACAACAGCATGATATATAGGAGAACCTGTTTCGGTGATACACTTCCAGCCTCTTGGGATATAAATACCACTTTCACAGGTATCATAATTCCGATGCATGGGGATCACAGAAATAAATGGTCCTGCAGTGGGTATGTGCTTGATAATAGAACAGATATTACATGGGTCCATCAAATCCCAACCTTTAATTCTGAAAGTTGGAGATGTCTACAAATCAATTAAGAACATTTAAAAGTTTAGATTTTTCTAATCAGAAAATTACAAAGACTTAATAAAAAGAAAACAAGGACACTTCGGTTAAGCTTACCCGTAAAGGAACATATGAAGTATCGACCTTGCCAGGGTAGTAACACTCAGTTGTTACTCCCTTAACTTTTAGAAGGTTTAAGGCATGTTCGCTGCCAATGATACCTTGTTCAGCACACATGTCATGCAGATGTTGAACCGAGAGTGTGTAATCAAACCGTAAACCCAGCTCTTTTGCCCAATGAATTCGGTATTTCGATTCCATTGTCATTATAATCGCTTGAGCCAAACAATCAATGCCTAAAAAATAAAATTCCACATTGTTATCATATAAAATAATGCTATAAATAAAATAAATGTAGTTTTTCAGATGTGTTAACAAAAAATGAATTTCTAAAAAAATAACACTAACAATGGAAAAATGAAATTTTCACCAACCTGTACGAGTCTGTCTAGCAGCACTTAGTACTGGACGACCAAACCACTCATGTTCTGCATCCTCATAAGAGAATAACATGTTTGTCAGCATCTTCCTACATAAAAAACGAGAGATTAGGTAAAGTTTCAACACAAAATACAACCAAACAATTTTCTTACTAGCAGTTTTTCTACCCTAATTTTTGACATACCAGAAAATACTAAAACCAAAATGTAAGCAAATTCAAACATCCCATACTGCAGCAACTTGACCTTAAACACAAATATAGCCCAAGTAGCAAAAAACAACACTAACACACAATACATCCTGCTTTAAACAAAACATTATTACACTAGTTCCCATGGTTCACTCTAGCTGTTTAACACCAATGAATTTTACTTCTAACTAGTATGCTAAATTATTCAGCAAATAAACTAAAAGAAAATATAACTAAGCAAAACGTACTGCTCATCTAGAAATTTTCATGCTATTAACCCATTTAACAGGTATATTTAATTCTTTAGGTATTGACAAGTGTCCATGATTTTATACAGTACAAAACAAATACTCTAGCATAAGTAATTCAATGGAATAGTTATAAATTCTAGATTGAAAGCATCAATTACTACCCAACAAAACAATGACAACTACTTATCAGCCTTTAAACAACACTTGCTTGACATACACTAATTACCATATACACTGGAACAACACTATGTAGCAAGAGGAAGAAGAGAACAGTGGTTGAAATGGAAATGTGCATGTTAAAATAAAAGGATGCTCGAGATACGTTTTGGGAATAGGCTGTAGCAACATCAGTGTACTTGTTGAACATCTCTCCAACAAAAGCTTGTGGGACATGACACCCTTACCTTCGCCACACTGGCCTTCCACAGAGAATGTTTTATGCCTTATTTACTATCATGGTGAATAAATACTACTCTCTCCGTCCCTATTTAATAGTTACGTTTGACTTTTGAACTTTTGTTTGACTCATTTTTTTATTGAGAAGAAGTTTCTCAAAAAAATTGAAAAAAATATTTCTAAAAACTAGACACATTGATTTATCTTGTGTATTTATGTTACTTAACTTTATATATCAAAATGCAGAAGAAAAAAATACATAGATTAAATGCTGAAAAAAAAACGTAACTATTAAAAATGGACGGAGGGAGTAATACTTTAAATAGTTAAAATCCTAATTGCAACCTTCATTTAAGCTCCTAATTGATCCAGTCCAGCCCTAAAAATTAAAGTACCCTACCGTCCCTCATACCTGTAGAAAATCAACCACCTAAAGACTAAAGTTAAGTGAACTTACTGATACAGACATGAAACTCCATTAGTGAAGTAATAATCGTTAACTTCTTCTTCTCCTATTTAGTGTGTCTAATAAGTACTAACAACTTGCAACCACTAAGGAACGAAAATAGAAGCAACATCATCAGTAACAATAAGAAACTAACAGCATACCATTAAAAAAAACAAAAATAAACTAGCAGCAACAGTAGTAAGTTAAGTTGAACTCCTACACATTTCCATTTCAAGAATGTGTTGCTATAAAGCTACATGACACCAATTATCTAGAGGATGGAGTTCAGGAAAAGGGGCTAACAACGGTCCTAAGCCTCACACTTAGAACTGTAATGCATCATATCCAAGAATCACAAAGTACTGGAATGAAAAAATATCTCCTTTTAGTAAAGAATTTGAAACCCTTTAACTTCTAATTCAAAAACCTATTCCTAAAAGAATTGAACACGCAATATGCATAGGAACACTACTAAAAATACTTAGATAATTTTATCTAGCTGCTTAACAATCTCAGGCAGCGAACAGAGGATAAACCTATGTCCATCTCTAGCAAAAACATAGGAAATAGAACACAATTGAAGCAGGAAATTACTCGGTAGGTGAAGCGTGTGAGAAATGTTCAAGCACGAAGAGATACAAGGAAGAAATAACAGAGACGCTAAGCCTAGGGTTCCTGCTGAAGGTCAAAGAGAATGACGACCTTGACCACCACAACTCATGCGACGACGTAACTTGACGACAGAGACTTCAAGACTCCTGAAACACGAGCTTGAAGAAAGACCCTGAGCTTGAAGATCAAGGACAACTTGCGAGAACGACCAGTAGTGGCGAAAGAGAATAGAGAACGACTCAGGGTTACGGTTGACGGTCAAACATTACGGAAAGCTTGACCGCTACACTACCTGCGACGAAGAGCTTCACGACGGCTCCATGAGGATGAGGATGACTCGCGCTAGAGAAAGTTACCCCAATTAGTTAGGTTAAATCAGCATTTTATTTATCAAATTAATCCTTATACAATACTACATTTGTCCCAATTTATTTTAAGCATTTGATTTTTAATATTTTTTTTGATTCAAATAATTATTAGGAAGAACTTATTAAAAAAAAAATTAATATTTAGAAACTAAAAATATTAAATTATTATTTACATATAATTTATTTAATCTTTTAGAAAAAAATATTGAAAAAAAAAAAATCATAGATTAAATGATAAAAATAAAATGTTCAAATCTTTTTGGAACACATAGAATATAACTTTAGTCAAGTAAATCCTATAACTTGTAATACTTACATATGAATCTTCTTAGATACCTTTTATTTTATTTCAGGCCGCTCTTCGCTACGGTAAAGTATTATGACAATAACAATAAAAAATAACAATATAAAAAATGAATTAAATATCTAATATATATATATATATATATATATATATAAGGAAAGGTGTTTTTAAGGTTATTTTTTGTAATCTTTTGTGAATTTGTTTTATCTTTTAGAAAATGATTTAATCTTTTGTGAATTTGTTTTATCTTTTAGAAAATGATGAACATTGTGCGAAGAAAAGAGTAGAGAAGCTTAAGAATAATTTTAAGTAATGTGTGAAGTTGACGATGTTAACTAAAATTGTGTTACTATTCTTTTCTCTCACACATATCATCACATCACATAGTTACCGACAATAAAAATATCGAACATAACTAAAAGGGAAAAGGTCTACATTTGCAATCAACGTTTACCTATTGGCACATTTTTACCACTACTCTTAAAAGTGGCTCCCATTTTTCATCATTGTCATAGTTCTAGGTTCAATTTTACCACTGCCATTAAAAAGTTTCACAGTGGCGTCATTTGTTGCTGATGATACTTTTAATTAAGACGATATGGCTTCCATCATCACCGACATCTTTTCTGAATGTCTCATACCATCAACGTCGTCTTCTTTTCCGAATGTCTACGGCCCGACGTCTCCGTCGATACTGATTTCCCTCACCGAGGCAAGACGTCTCCAGATCTCATCAAATTCTAAGCTAAAGCGAGTCTAAAACTAATTTCCCTTGCCGATTCCCTTCTTTACGGCGTCAGTGACGTTCTCATCTTCTCGTTGAAACTCATCTCCGGCAATCTCCTTCTCGCCGAAACCCTAAGATTTTTCAAATCGAATGTCACGTATCATCTTTTATCACACATGGCAGAATTTTGACGGCAAACTGACGTCGTAATGGCATATGCGAACCACAAAACGTTTTCAGTGAAAAAATTATACCATCAAACTATATAGAATGATAAATGGAAGTCATTTTTAAAAATAGTGGTAAAAATGTGCCAATAGATAAACGTTGATGATAAATTTGGACATTTTCCCTAACTAAAAAAAACATATCAAAAAAATTCTTCAATGTTTTTTAGAAACAGTAAACATGTAAAACTAAAATAGGATTTAATCATTTTTTAAGTGATTATAAAGGGTGTTGAATAAATTTAAAATTAAAATGATACTAAGCTACAATCTCTCAGTACCTTTTTAATTACACGACTCTCTTCATTGCGACGTCCATTAATGTTCACAATATTTCCTTATTTAGGAAAGTTTTTCAAGTAAAAATATTAATTTATCTTTTCAATTATCCTTCTTTTTGTTTATTTATTATTTGATTTAATACCAACTACTACACCCATTTTCCACACTTAATATTTTTTTTTATTATATGATTTGATACTACTAATTGCATCAACTTAACTCTATTTCTTAAGCGTAATTTCATCAAAATTTTACTTTTTCGTACTCTCCTTACTCTTCCCACCTCATCAAAATATTTCAAATACTAAGCGACCGATGAAGTATTAATAGTTGACGTCTACACCATTACACGATAGGTGTATTTTGACCCTAAATAAAAGTAAGAAACTGAAATAAAAGTAAAACTATATAAATAGAAAAAGAATGACAACAGAGACGTGAGAAACTTTATACAAACCAATACACTTGGAAGAAGCATATATGAAAAAGTGATGAATGGGTATAAATACATCTCATGGAAACCA
>JBBYHH010497860.1:0-29994 GCA_038382905.1 Daphne laureola
CATATTTCCATCATTCCAAGTACATGTTCTTAATGAGCCTTCGCAAAGGTTCATCATATGTATCAAATACATATTTTCACCTCATGTAACTTATACATAATTAGAATAATGTAACTCATACATGAAGTTTTATTCATGTAACTCATACATGAATTATCTCCATGTAACTCATACATGAATCCATTCATGTAACATTTACATGAATCCATTCATGTAACATATACATGAATCCATTGAATTGATCTCATATAACCTATACATGAATTTATTTTAAATTATACTTCCATAATTTTATACACATGTTGTGAACGAACCTTCCAAGAAGGCTCTTTTATTAAATGTCACTAGTACATTCAGCCATGTATCACATACATGTGTCATTCATGTAACACCATTTTATACTATTATCCCTTAACTCCTTAGTTATTGTAAAAAACATTCCCATGAAAAATGGAGGGGTCACATAGGTCCCGCTTAAAATTCACCTCCTTAGACAGAATATAAATTAAAAAAATTTAAAGTAAAGACTTTAGTATACAAAGATAAAGTAACATATACTTACAATCACAAGAAACATGCATTTGAATATACAAACCACTTTGTATATTTCATGTCATTAACACATTAGCACACACTACAAATGAAATGACATCTGGTGACACACAATTTTCTTGACAGACTATAAAGTGTCAACGTAGCAGATTATCTTTTAACACTATTGTGTGTCAAGAAAAGATTTGTACTTCTCTTGACTCTTTTAGTTGTTTGTTAGCCTTTCCCTATTCTTTCTTCACACTATATTAAGTTGTGTGTGTTAGAAATAGGGGGTTCAAACTTAGTTTTTTGGTAGTGATTTTTTTTTTTGCACTTCAACAATTTTCACCGTGATTAACTTAGTTTCTCACAAATTTTTTTTCGGACCTGCCATATTCATGATAGAAGTGAATTTTAGAAATTCACGGTGAACCAATTTTTCTCCCCCATCCTCCGCTGCCGTTGTCACCCTTGCCTTCCTCGTCCTCATCTCCAGCCTCCGCCACCGCCGTCACCCATGCCCAAAGCCCTCGCGATTGGCGCCACCTTTCAGTGACTTCCACAAACTACCTCATCTCTGCCATCTCCACAGAGACCTTCCCCAATGCCGGTGATTCCTTCATCAGGCAGGTGACCGACACCGCCAACCAGGAGCCTCTGCAGCAGCAGCTCCTTAACTCTGACCACCACTTCTCCCTCTTCAAGACCCACTTCGGAAAGTCCTCCGTCGCGCTCCAGCCCAAGATGAACCGAAGAAGAAGACATAGGATCGATTCACCTCAGCCTCATCCCGTCCTGTCACCGTCGCCCTTCGCTGGCCATCGTGCCCTACCGCCGTTGCCTGTAGCTCATCGTCGCCTCACCAGCCCAGCTCGCGCAGATGGTCGTCCCTAGTTCTGTGCGCGTCGAGAGCAGAGAAGGAAGAAGAAGAATCGCGAACTGATTCTGATCCTCCACGGTTATGCCTAGTTAGATCTGTCTCTCCTCGCCGGTACCCAGCCTCATCGTCGGAAATCACGAGTCCACAAGCTCACCTCGTTCTGCTTCATCGCTTCCTGCCGGAAGAGGGAGGTCGTCTCAAA
Organism: Daphne laureola; assembly: GCA_038382905.1. Lineage (NCBI taxonomy): Eukaryota > Viridiplantae > Streptophyta > Magnoliopsida > Malvales > Thymelaeaceae > Daphne > Daphne laureola. Next base: position 1,617 of record JBBYHH010497860.1, read on the forward strand.
GGCGTCGTCCTCCACCATCTCTCTCTCGTATCTTGCTCGATTAAGGGGTTGGAGTTTGGTCGTCGCTTGTGCCACTGAAGCCATCTTAGATATGGGTTTTTCAGAGCGATGGAGGGGCCAAGCTTAGGGGGCTTCAAACATTAAATCGGTGAATTAGAATTCCTAATTCACAATGAAAAACAGTTGTATCAGGTGAAAAACATTTTGGTGATATCAAATGTTTGAAGCCCCCTATTCTGATTATAACATCTTCATGAATTCCCCATTCAACAAGAAAAGTGAAAGATTTTTGTACAATCTTGATAAAAATTTCTACATCAAATCTCATGGAAAGACCCTAAAATATAGAGAGAGAAGTTAAAGCTTCTCACTCTAGAATTCCCTACTATGTATAGTTATAAAATTTCATTTATCTAACATATATATATATAGCGCAATCTCAAACAACTTAATTATGTATCTAATAAATACCCAACGTTAATTAAGTACAAATAACAAAGACAGAATAAAAAACACTCTGAAATATTATTCGTGAAAAATGTCTGAATAATCAAAAACTATACTTTACAAAATCCCTAAGATGATCAATCGGGTGGTCCACATGGACATCCCTACAAAAAAATCAAACATAAATACATTTGCAACATGATATTTCTATTACAAGTAGTAACATAGTATAAAATATAAATATTAATGAACACCTGATACTACGTAATTTATAATATATAAAACTAACCGGGTAGTTACACTCTCATCAGTCAGAATGATTCCACTTTCTTTCTGAATGGACACTTCATCAGGATACAACTTCGACTTTCCATTCCTTATCCCCCTTTAGAGTTCAACTAATACAATAACAAATCCATTCCTATTAAAACACAATATAGTTCTATTACATGTAGCGTTCGGATAATATTACCGTTTCACCGATTCTTCGTCAGCAGCATGTACAGACTCGGCCGCACGTTTCCGTGTCTCGGCCTCTTTCTCAGCATCTACAATCTGATGCCAAAAATGATGATTATTATGTCATACTCAATAAATAACATTAAATACATAGTGTAACGCAATATACGTACATTATGGATCACTCTCAAGATACAATCCATATGGAACACGTAGTCTATCTCAGATACTTTTTTAATAGTGAACGCGGACCCCGAATGTTCAAAATTGAAGTTAGTAATATGTACCTCACACGACCATTTCATGTGGATTAACTTATTTAATTTTCGATTCATTTCATCCTGCGTACGGTGCATGAAGATGCGTAACTAACTATACAATACTATGTGGGACATAAAGTCTACTATCACAAATACCTGACTACTGAGTCTTGAAAATTTTATGCATCACATCCCAATAATTTTGATGCAACGTGGTTAAACAGAATGAAGGAACTTTGAGTTGTCCAGTCCCCCATCCTAACTTTGATTTTGTAACTACATAATTCAAAGAAATTTGTAATAATAAATGAGTACAATACAACATATACAACATTATAGTTTCCATGGTATCAAATAACATACCGTGGTGATGCATTCTGAGACGTCATTTTACAGTGAGCACAATACCAGTTTGATCCAACCACATTAACTTTCTTAATGCAAACAACACAGGACATGTACCATAGTGGACCCTTTGTCGTTCACTGATAAGATGGTTGCGTGACATTAAAAAACTCTCTCCTGCATATAGAAACGCCTAATGCACATTAGGTTTTTAAATGCAAATAGTAATCATGTACTTAATAGCAGCACCATAATCAATTAAGAGCCTTGTAAGTTAGAATCCATCGCATCAGTACGTCCAATATCCAGAGCGGCTTGGATATCCTGTAAATTAACAGATCTAATCCAAGAAGTGATTGATGTAGATGTACCATTGGATGGTATGGATTTCAAACTAACCACATTGGCGCTACGAAAAAAATTAAAGGATTAATGTCCCCTTAGACAAAGCACATGGTTTGATGTCAACGTATGAACAAAGTTAACAAAACCTATCACGAAGCACGTTCTTCTCAGGTACTTCTGGGTTGGTATACATTTTTGTGACACATGTAGATGATAACCAGTATCTGCCTGAAAATTTAAACATTATGACCGTTGAGAAACAGTCCTGTCAATTCTAAATCGTAGTTAATTAGAGATATACTAAATCAGTTTATCAAAGAAGTAAGATCAACCAAATTTAAAGGTATGAACCCTAACCTTGAAAACATCTAACATATGTAATCGTGAAAGCGAGGATAATCGGCACGCCCGCATCTAACACAATAATCCCCGCAAGTAGATCAAGTTGATCACCCCATAAAACAATCTCTAACCCTAACCCACTAAATAGAGAAACATAAAGTGAAAAAGTAAGAACTGTAACGAAAACTGACATCTACCATACAAATAATACAGAACATGTACACATGGGATAGGAAGTAAAACAATACTATATAAACAATCATTCCACTCACATCTCATTTAATAGCCACACTGACTGGATTTTATTCATGCGGCCATTTGTGAGTGAAGTCTTACGGGGTAAATCTATCTTTTCCAACCGACCGATCACATCTAATTAAATAAAATATGATAGAGCGTTTAAAAAAATGTAAAACGCTCACACACAAATAAACTTATAACACACAAATAAACTTATAACAAGTAGGTTAATATTTCCTCATAGCGCATTTAAAACAAAAGAAATGACATATCTGTGCAGTGCAAATTCTGAGGAAAACATCCTTTGATATACCATATACGAAGACGATCAAAAACTTCAGTATACATCATGATGTTTTTTGTGTACCCTTCAGGCTGGTTATTGTTAAATTCAATTAACACATTGAAACCTTTTGGAGTGGTGAAACGTGATGCGGCAACGTATAGTTGGTCATGACTAAACACTGGCTCCAGTAGATACAAACCTACGCGGTTGAAAGTCTAACCCTGACTTTTGTTAATGGTCATTGCGAAGCATGCTTTAACTGGGAATTACCTCCTCGCAAAGAGAAATGGTAACTCGATTCTGAAGGGACCATATCAATTCGAGGAATCAGGCAACATTGTCCAGTAAACCCCCCTGAAAGAACCTTTGGTTCTATAAATATTGTGGCCAATTTTGTTACTACCAATCAGGTGCCGTTACACAGACCCTGCGCATGGTTGATGTTTCTCATCAATATAATTGGCACTCCAACCTTTAAGCTCAATTCATGGTTTGGAAAACTTGAGAATTTCAAAGTGTTCGAGTATTCCACTATGAACAACTCATTTTGCGCATCGGCATTCTCTGACATGGGTGAAATTCTATCAGCACTAAAGTAAGTCTTACTTTCGCCGCTAACAAACTCTATCACACGATCGTTTACTGTATCAACAATCTCATTCTTGGTAGAAAGGGTAGAACACTCTCTAAGATACTCCATATTAGACAACATATTGGATAAATTGAGGTATGTGTTTTAAATGACACATTCAACCATACTACCAGTAAGTGGAATCAAGTATCTATCTGGTATTCTCAACTAATAGTTATCTTCCTCATCATCTGACAATTTCTATAGCAGTATTCTCCCTTCCCCCAATTTAAGTAACCACTCCATAAATTGAACAACATCTTCGGATGTCGAGTTCCGCATGCGCATGTTCTATGATAAAACATGGACTTGGCAGTGTGGCCATAGATGTGAGGAACAAACAGTGGGCCCGACAATATCACCACGAATGCCCTTAGGAACAACTGGCATAATCTGTCTGAAATCACCATCCAACACAATGATCTTTCCACAAAAAAAATTATTATGTGCATCAGGATGAATAAAGTGCATCAAATCAAGGAGAGATCGGTCCACTGCTTCAAACGCATGTCGGTGTGTCATTGGTGCCTCATCCCAGATGATCAAAGACGCACGACAAATCAAATCGGTTAATGGGGTCGATTGTTTGACATTCAAGAAAGAGTCTTTGTCAATCTTGATTGGGATCTTAAGGCGCGAGTGTGTTGTCTTACCACCAGGTAGTAATAGTGCAACAATATTAGATGATGCAACAACTAAAATGATTTTACCTTCCGAGCGCAAACGAGCGAGTATTGTATGCCATAAATACATATTTCCCATCCCACCACTACCATATACAAAGTAAAACCCACCACGTGCATGGCCTATGGAATCAACAATACAGTTGTATACTTGCCGCTGACATTCATTAAATCTGCGATACAACCGATCATGTTCATATATAAGCTCCTCCCTAACATAGTTCAACTCTTCAACCATCAATGAATTATCCTTAAGCACCAAACTGGTAAGGTCTGGGTACAACATACCATCAAAATGATGAAGGGACTGACCCATTCTATTCATTATGTTTTCAATCTCGTAGAGGCTATAGTTAAATATCTTGACCTCGGACAAAACCTCATCATGATTATCTCGGACCCTGTGTTGCGTCATTAGCACATCATCATGCAAAATTAATTGGTTTCGCGTCCACAGATTCACTAGTTCAGCCACTTGACATAGTAGCATAATAGTGACGAACAACTCTCGCAAGCTACTTGCCATGGCCCAATGTGATGCTTCCAACAATGCTTAATGCCATTCGCTATAACCTTCAAGCAGCCCCAACGCAAGACATGCTTCCCTATATGTTGGTAGGACAGTACCATTAACCGTCCATATATCATCAAATGACGTGGGCCCACGTACAACATTTAACAACATCCGAAGGTAGTACCTCTCTCCAGAAGTCGAATGAGCGAAATGAAGGTGACCAACACTACGCCCCTTCTTATACGGTGTCCACCATTTCTCCCGTTGTTTCCACACAAATTTTCTCGGGAACTCTACATACATCAAAGTTTGAGAAATCGCATCAGTACGATTTACTTCCATTCATGCCATGAACTTGCTGACACTGTCACGATGAATTTGTACAACATCCTTTTAATCCGTTTCAGCACTGAAAACAATGTTTTGCTCATTGGGAAGATAGAAACATAACCTCTTGACAGGTGGGTCATGTTTGTGAATGAAAAATAAAAAAATTCTTCAACATACCTCAGACGCTGATACGTAACAACAATCCATGTATTGCTTGATCTCGTCAATATGTTGCTTCCTTGAGTGTTCCGCACGGTGTCTTCCATCACCAAAATGCTCAATCAATATAATAGACTTGTCAGATCTTTTATGCATATACTTACATAGGTACTTGACGCACATGTGTCTATTTATCTTCTCCACACACACATGACACTCATGTTTCACAACGAAGTCCACATTATGCGGGATAACCCATGCATTATCCATTTGGACTCCATTCTTCATAACCGTCTATTTTGTGTGTCTCCGATGGTATGTTGGGTAACCATCCTCACCAACTGATGTCTCCAACTGGTGTTTCTGAGGGTAGCATTTTGAACATTTCTCATTGCTCATACATGGAGAACGTTGATTCTCATTACCACATGGACCATGCATCATATGCTTTGACATAACCTCATACGCAATTGGGTCCTTAACTTTATCTGGCAACTCAGCTGAAATATGCTGATTGATCCAATCGGGGTTCCTTATTCTATCTCTTGGATCCAAGAACATGGCTACATGGGCATGTGGTAAACCGCATTTCTAGAACTCAATGGTCGTGATCATTGTATATGAGATTCAAAAATATCAAAGGCTCAATGGGTACGGGTATGGGTAAAGGTATTAATGTATAAGAATTGATAGTTGAAGAGAATATACCTCCAATATATTTACCAAACATTCCTTTCTTAATGATATCAAGTAGGAGTGAATGGAGCTTCATCTCGAATACACGTACGATAACATCTAGATGCTCATCCGATGTCTGCCCAGGAATGAATTCCAAGAATCTTATCACCTCATTTCACTTAGGGTTACACGTCATTGTGATGAAAAGATCAGGGTGTCCTAGCCAATGACATATCTTCATTACATCTTGATATGCTTGCCCATATAGCGAGGTCCATCGGTGAAGGATGATGGTAAAATACATGCTTTGTCAGTGTGCATTGCATCTATATTGCCACGTGATAATGCATCTTCCAATCCATAAAAAACCTCACTCTTGAACTTGTCCAGGTTCTTATGCAAATAAGTGAACCGATCCTCTAATATGCAAGAATATGCATAAACCATGTATTGTTGAAATAATCATCCGCCTCTCATTATTGTATAATATACAGCATTACGTTGATGTAATTGAAATGCATAGTATTCACGTAGCGTCACTCTCTTTCGAATTGATGTATGTGATCCATCTTTGTGCGGTATATCAATCCTAAATCCATCAGATCCGTATGGGAAAAGGATCAGGAACTATAGTGACATCAATGATTGATGAAGTACATTTATGCGACGCGCACCTTCAGATCTAGAGAAAATGACAATGTCCCTCCTATTGCCCTCGTCCTCATCAAGACAAATTGTCAACGCAGCAACCTCACTTGACGTAGGCAAATTGTAGCGGTGCCCATCACCTGAATGTGATGAAAGAAATCTGATCATCATCGGTATTTGTTCTGGCTGATGAAGATAGTCCCTTGCAGCTCTAAAGTTACGCACAAGTTCGTTGTGTTCATCCAACATTTGGGTCAGTCCTCACACGATGCAAACATCGATCTCTATATACACACCATTTAAAAAATAACGTAACTGATTCTCAATCTCATGCTCAGTGTCATAAATGTATAACTGAGCAAATCGAGGATAGTGACCATCTATTGGAATAAGGGATCTATTACAATGGTGGTTCTCACCCTTTAGCCGGAAAACGTATGGGCCTCCACCATCATTTATTCAATTATGTATCTCATCACCGGTTGATGTAAATGAGAAACGACAATTGAATTCTTGTATGTTATGCCATAAATAGAGGCACATCGGATCATTTGAATATTGGAGAAGTGCTTTCAAAGAATCAGGTGGATTGAGTTCTAACGGCAATTGCACTTTCCCATTTTTACAACAGACAGAGAAAGTAGGATTTCTTGGGGGTTTTGCATGTGCACTCCTTTCCATCGTCCAAACAACAGCTCCACGGTGATCAAATGGAAAAACACTATCAAGTGGACCAAAATCTTCTCTCTCTCGGATAGTCCCTACGATTTTTTTTTTGTTATACTTATATATTGTAATCCCTATATTATGTTTTCCATGTAAATATAAATATATCAGTTGGACTTACTTTGATGTCTACTGACACGATCATGAATGTCAATATTCTCATCGACATCAGAGTCCTCAGAAGGAAACACATCTGACCAGATGTCCACACATAGACTGATTAGTGTGAGGAAGAACGGATAATGATGACAACTAATAATAGAGAATAATACCTTCAGGTATTTCATCAATAGACCCAAATTGGGCGATCCGTATTGGGTTGATCCCAATTGTGGCAACTCTTGATCTTTTTTATTGATGCAAATGAGCAGTTGTTGATTCACCAACTTCAAATGATCAAATATTAGATGTAATGTTTGGCCCAACATGCGTCAAACATGATTGTGGTTCGATAGGGGTGTAGATGAATTCACTATTTGGGTCTGCACTGGTCATTGTCCGTTTGTTATATCCATTAGAGCTCTTCGACAAATGCCAGGGATTGAGGATTGTCACAAATCACCTTTAGCAAATGTTCCATGTGTTATTGGAAGATTTTCTTCATTTTGTAGAGGTCGTCGGATGAGGTCTCCATTTGTTTGATCAACAGAACAACCACACCAACCATGTGTAACCGAACCAGATGACTGGCGGCTAATTCGACTATGGTCGATCAAATCTCCAACTAAAGGACCATTAACTACATTGGGACATCCACTATGAGTTTCATACGGACGTCTCGAATTTCGGGATGATCGATTTTAATGATTAAATGAGCGATCACTAGATCTACGTGATCGTAGGATCTGAGATCTTCGAGCTCTATTGGCCACCGAGTCCATGCGTATAAACTTAATTCATTTAACATGATATAAAATAAATAGATAAGAAAATAACCATACCAATAATAAAACTCATGCAGACATAATGTTGAAAATAACATGATTAACCCAAAAAGACCAATTAAATATACATATACTTGTTTATAGGGTAAAGTGCACCGTTAGTCCCTTAACTTTGCTAAATATCCTATTTGGATCATGTTTTAAGAATTTGTCCTTCTGGAGTCCCTTAACTTCATATTTTATCTCATTCAGGTCCTTTACCGTTAAGTCAATGTTAAAACTAACGGGATTTTAGGGAAAATGATTTTCTTAGGCACCTAAACTTTGTCTTTTATACTATTTGCACCCTAAACTTAGATATATGAGTTTTTAATAAGGGTAAAATGCACCGGTAGTCCTGTAACTTTAATTCATGTACCACTACAATCCTGTTTTAACTTTTTGTACTCATAAAATTCTGTTTTATTTTACTTTTTTCACTTTATGATCTTTTTTCATCATTTAACCATTAAACTTAACGGATTTATGAGAAAAATGATAATTTTAGTAAAAATTACACCAAAATAATTTAAAACTTAACACTTTTACCCAAAAGTTTTCGTCCACTCTTCCGATCACTCTGTCGCCGCCGCCGCCACCGCCGAACCGCCGCCGTCGTCGACCACCGATGCCGCTGCCGCCGACCGCCGTTGTCGCCGCTGTTGCCGCCGCCGGAAGTTTCAAAATGAAAAAAAAAATTACCGAAGCGTAGATCGGGGCCCAGGGACGCCGAATCCTGGCCTAGGACCGTCGAAACGTCATCGGAGGCGGGCGAATCGCTAGCCCAGATCTTGAATCGACGCCCTGGGCTAGCGATTCACTGGCCTCCGGCGGCGTTTCGACGGCTCTAGACCGGGATTTGGCGGCCCTGAACCCCGAACTACGCTCCAGTGTTTTTTTTTTCATTTTGAAACTTCCGGCGACGGTCGGCGGTGGCGTTCTAGAAGAACAAATTTTTAAAACATAACCCAAATAGAATATTTAACAAAGTTAATGAACTAACGTTGCACTTTACCCTATATTCATTCTATCAAAAAAGAAAAGAAAATGGCATATGCATCATTAATTTTGAAATTGTAAAATGAATAAAAATAAAAAATAAAAAGGCTATCTCAATGAAATGATAGAAAATTGAGTTTCTGCATACGTCTTTAAGCTTATCTGTTATCGGTCAGGGGTGTTCACGGGTTTGAGAAAAATAAAATTTATCCCGTTCAGGATGGTTTCTCCAATTTAAAAATTGAACCGAACCATACCTAGATAAAAATTGAATTGAACCGAACTGAAAAATGATGGTTTTTCACGGATCAGTTTACGGAAATCCACACTTATTGTCTATTTAATATAAAACATAAAAATTCATAAGTCAATCACAGCCGAAATTCAATAATCACGGAACATGAAGTTCCATACGAAATATAAAGTAATAGGAATTATTCATAAATGAATAACATGTACATACCCCTTAAAAAAACTACTCGTACATGAAAAATAAAACGAGAACAAATGCATGAAAAATAATGCTTATTTTAGCAACAAGAGAGAAAGCTTGTGTTTGGTAACCTAATTAGATTTAAGAACTTAGGATTGCAGGATGACCTAGTATTAGGTGTGGATAGAAGTATAATATCATATAGTATATATCCTATACACGGTTCAGGTCGGTTATCTGCGGTTTGGACGGATCATAAACTGAAACCGAACCATAGAGTTATGATTTTTTCGGTTTCTCTATTCATGAGATTTCAGATTTTTCGATTTCAAATTACTCGGTTCGGCTCGAATTTTCGGATTCCCGAATTTTTTGAACACCCTTATTATCGGTATCCAATGAAAATGTGGTACATCTGATCTGCTTATATTATTGATAATAAATAAAAGGGAAATGTAAAAGCACCAATAAACCCTCAAACTTTCCAATTCATCACAAATTGGAAACCATACTAATTTAGTAAACCCCTTAACTTTTAAAACCGTACTAATTTAGTCACTTTGTTTGATTTTTGTTAATGTTTAAGTCAAAAAAAATAAAGCCGATTACACAAAGTTAAAACCTAAAATATCTCAGAGTGTTTAATTGGATTCCGAAGCATTACCTAATTCAATCAATTTTAACATTATTTATTCAACATAATTGCACAAATTCACCATCTTACTCAATAAATGAAACATGACTCTATTTAAATTAGACGGAACCAGAATGAACAAATTGACACAAATTGAGAACTTGAATGATTTATTCGATTTGATAACCAAATTATGTTGAGTTAGGAAGTTCAAGAATTTGTTTGTGCATTTTTAACTGAATAAAATGATAAATCATGTGGGCCAATTGTTTGTGGCCTGGGCTTATTGATCTGTGCCACCTCTTCTCCTCCAAATCCGCACAGATTCAGATCCAACGAAACAGCAGCATTATTAATGTTATTTTTGTTTTTTTCCTCCTCTTTTTACATTTTTTAAACCATTTCATAATTTTACCATCACCCTAGAGCAGGTTTTGTTTTGTCAATAATGAGAAAAATCAAAGGAGTGGATTTTTTTTAACTAAAGGAGCATAATATGAGAAAAAGTTGAAACAAGACCAGTTTACCACAATGATAAAAATAAAAATAAAAATAAAAATAAAAATAAAAATGAGGAACTGTTCAATTTACCCCTTAAAAGTTAAAACCATTACTCCCTTCCTTTCACAATTGAATATATGTCTGAACTTCCAACTTAATTTTTACTAAAGTGTTCATTTATTGATTATGTGCAAAACATTGAATTTTTTGTATTAAATCTCGGAAATTAAAAGCTACAAATATAAATATACTAGTATATTTTTATTTTTAGACAACGTTGGTATATAAACAAGTAGTACAGATAATGGGGAAGCCTTTTGAGCAATTAGCATAAATTTATTATTGGCTTTAATTTGTCTTGTTATTTATTACTCTTTCCGTCCTAAAAATAATAAAAATTTTATTTTTTAATATTTATTTGATTTTAATTTATTTATATTATTTTGAAATAAAAAAAATATAAAAAAAATATTTTTGTAAAATAGATATATAAAATTTTAAATTTTTATTTTAAAATAATTAAAAAATAAAATTATTAATTAAATATTAAAAAATAAATATTTCATTACATGGAGTAGTAATTTAATATTTATGATTTGTAGGGGTTTGGCGGTATAACCGGGACTTCTCAAAAAGCAAAAAGGGGCTTTGTTGATTTAAACGTTGAAACGTGAAATGCCTGCCTACCAACAACCCGCGGCCACAAAACTTTTTTGTGATCGCCATTGGTTACTTTGAGCATTTACCCAAAACAAAAAAAAACAAAAAAGGTCAAAAAAGAAAGAATAAGGAAGTCTAATGAAAATTTGAAGCAACAGTGAGAAGAATTTATTATATGAAATAAGAACAATACGTTTTTATCGATTAGAACAGGATAAAGTATCAACCCAAAGATCCACTTAATTACTGTTTTTAGGGTGTGTTTGACAATAATTTTTTTAAATAAAACAGTTGTTTATGTTTTGGAAAAACTATCAATAATAGTTTTTTTAAGATTAATTATAACTGTTTTGATCTTAATCATTCAAAAAATATTCAAAATATTACAATTAATTAAAACATATATTTCTCAAACAGACCTTTAATCTAAGATAAACCTAAATCGAATTGAATTGACTATTAACTCAAGATAAACACGATTCATCATATTTTCTGTTTCGTTGTGTTAATTAACACTCCATATATAAAGAGAGAATTAGAACCACCCTTATATAATTACGAACTCTTTCATTAAGCTAAAATCTCAGGATATTACAGTAAGACCTTATAAAACTTTAACACATATATAGTGTTTTGAAATGTGACATTGATGATGTATGTCATTGTATTAATTTTCCAAATATACCATATTACCAATGAATTATATTCGATTCATCCACTTCTTTTCGTTTAGTGGAAGAATTAAATATAATTGAACACTTTGGTATATAATGTTAAATATTGTATAGTACTAGAGAGAGAGAAAATGTACCAAACACATAGAGAATGATAACTGAAATAATGTAAAATGCTATGAGTCACTATAAATGCCACATATAAACACTTTTTGCCAAGACCATTAATTTAGTTATATTTAGTTAGTTTAGTCAGATATCAGTTTTCATCTCTCAGATTGTTATGAAAAAGAAAAGCAAACTTGACATATTTTAAAAAGTTTTGAAGAGAAAATGGCAGACCAAAAAACAAAGAAAGAAAATAAAATAAAATAAAAATTCATTCACCACAGTTCAGGTACCACAACATAATCCAATCTCGTCCGTTAATCCTGAATACTTCGTGTCTACGGACTCAATCAACGGCTACCGTTACCTCAAAAAGTTTGAACACAGTCGTCTCGCATCTCTATATATACAATAATTGTGAACACAGTCGTCTGCCTCTCTTTCAGTCTCCAGAACTACAAACAGATTCGTCTCCAGTTTTGCAAATCCTGATTCTTTCCAGGTTTTTCTATTCATTCCGCTGGGTTCTGTGCAAAAAGTTAGGCTTTTTCGTTTTTGACGCCTTGTAGCTCCGGCTGCTGAATTTGTACCAGAGAGTTCCAGCTGAAGCTTCATGTGAGTTGGGTTCTCGAGTCTTGTCGACCTTTTGAAAAAGGCGATTCTCATGTTTGATTCGTTATTCGACAAAGATTGTGAATTTTGGTTCGGGAGTGTTTTGTTTTTGGGGCTGAGAATTTCATTGGCTGGCACTGCTCTGTTTTGAGGTTTTGAATTCTGGAATTCCAACTGCCCTTACCCTTTTCTCCTATGGAGGCGAGACATTTGAAGTGTAGAATATTTTGCTCAAGTGATTTTCGTTTGAATGAGAAAATTGTTGATTTAGATGTACGTTTTCTTCATCTTCCCTTTTTCCCCTTTTCAGAGCTGTTTAAGGATTGAGGGGAAGCTCTCAGATCCTCTAGAATTCTGGTCAGCATCTGGATCAAATCCTTGCTCGCGGTTCAGTGGTTGAACGAGTTTCCCCATGGAGATTGTTTCGAGTTCTATGTTGGCAAAATTGTCAACAGTATCTACTTCTGATCATGCCTCAGTGGTCTCCCTGAACTTGTTTGTTGCCCTTCTTTGTTGTTGTATTGTGATTGGCCATCTTTTGGAGGAAAATAGATGGATGAATGAGTCCATCACTGCACTTGCTATTGTAAGTTAAGCCATTATTGATCACGATGCTTAGTTGTATTAGTAGTTAAATTTGGTGAACTGAATTTTTACTTGTGAAAATTAATGGCAGGGACTCTGCACTGGAGTTGTGATTCTGCTCACTAGCAAAGGGAAAAGCTCACATTTACTTGTGTTCAGTGAAGATTTATTCTTTATTTATCTCCTTCCACCTATTATTTTCAATGCAGGGTAAGTTGATTTCACATTCACTAGACTTGCTTTCTTTGTGTTGATATTACATGTTAACAGGCTGTATATGAGTATTCATTGGTGGAAATGCCTAAAGATGACCTCATTTTATGTTCTTGGACCAGGTTTCAGGTGAAGAAAAAACAATTCTTCCGCAACTTCATGACTATCATGCTGTTTGGAGCTGTGGGCACGTTGATATCCTTCGCCGTTGTATCATTAGGTATGCAAATTATCCTCACATTTCGTCAAATTTTTACACTTCCTGACTAATGAATGTTCATTAAAAACTTACTGTAGGCATAATTTCATACAGTGGATAATTTTTTCCAGTTGAGCTGCATCTTATCACAGTGAAAACTCAGTTGTTAACTTTCTTTCCTTGTCATTCACCTAGGGGCCGTATACTTCCTCAAGAAACTGAATATTGGTTCTCTCAAGATCGGAGATTTTCTAGGTATACTTGCAGTTCCTTCGTCTTTCGTACTCTTTTGTTTCCAGTTCCCAGCCTTACCCTTTTCTGTCATGTTTCAGCAATTGGGGCTATATTTTCTGCTACAGATTCTGTTTGCACCTTGCAGGTATGCTGGAAATTTCCATGCTCTGTAACTTGTTTATAGTGATAGTGCTGCCTTAATTTGCTTAATCTTTGTTGGTCCAGGTGCTTAGCCAGGATGAGACACCTTTGCTTTACAGTTTGGTTTTTGGGGAAGGTGTGGTCAACGATGCTACATCAGTGGTTCTTTTCAATGCGATCCAGAACTTTGATCTGTCTCATTTAAATTCCACCATCGCGTTGCATCTTGTTGGGAACTTCATATATTTGTTTATTTTAAGCACCTTGCTCGGAGTTCTGGTAATCTTTTTGAAATCTTTTGAGTTTATATGTGCTCTTTTATTCTCTCTTTCTTCTCAATATTCCTTTATTTGCTGCAGGCTGGACTGCTTAGTGCATACATCATTAAAAAACTTTACTTCGGAAGGTTTGTGTCTCCGTTTCTCGAACAATGCCCCAGATTATCTCTACGACTCTACTTAGCTAGGTTTCACTTATGTTTTACTAGGATGTGGCTGTCTTAAAACAAATTTTGAACTATTTTGAGGCATGAATACCTAGAATGCCGAGTTTTGGTCTCCTTGTGGGTAGAGATTCTGTTCGTATTGCTATGTTTCCTTTCTGAATTAGTGTTTCTTTCTAAGTTATACAACAATCTCAAATTCAGTTTGGTTTAGATTATTATATAACGGAAAGGCTATTTTCTACTAAATCTGTGCTCATTTTTTTCGTGTTCTTTTCATTACCAGGCACTCTACTGACCGTGAGGTTGCTCTAATGATGCTCATGGCATATCTCTCATATATGCTAGCTGAAGTAAGGTCTCAAACTAATTCTTTCTCATTATGTTAATTCCATTGTTTCTATGTTTTATTTTCCTATAAATGGATGATTGACTGATTGTACGTTGGAATCCCATTCACTTTGCAGCTCTGTGATTTTAGTGCCATTCTCACCGTATTCTTCTGTGGGATAGTAATGTCTCATTACACATGGCATAACGTGACTGAAAGCTCAAGAGTGACAACAAAGTATGTTCTGATGGCCAGAATTACTCATTCTCAAAACTGAAAGCTGTCTTTTGTTTAGTTTGCAATAACTGTTAAAACATGTTCTGTAAGTTTTTATATCTAAATGCCTGTACATTGCTGTTTTCTGCTTCTTCTTCTTTTGGCAGGCATACGTTTGCTACTTTATCATTTGTTTGCGAGATCTTTATATTCCTTTATGTTGGCATGGATGCTTTGGACATCGACAAGTGGAGAGTTGTTGTAAGTGATAGGTGAGCTTGACTCGGTTTATCTTAAATCATGAAGAGTAGAAGTAAGCATGAACTACAAACTGGATGTTCATGGCTTTTATTTTCATCATTACTAATTTAAGATTTTTCCATTCAGCCCTGGGAAGTCACTTGGAGTCAGCGGTGTTCTGCTAGCACTTGTTCTTGTGGGGAGAGCATCCTTTGTATTTCCATTATGTTTTATATCAAACCTGACCAAGAAATCTCAGTCTGAGAAAATTCACTGGAAACAACAAGTATGATGCGTCGTCACCTTGGTCTCATATTTTCACAATTTTGACCTGCTTTCTGTTGGATGAATCTACTGATTATAATGAAATACGATATGCAGGTTGTCATTTGGTGGGCGGGTCTCATGCGTGGTGCTGTTTCTATGGCACTTGCATATAATCAGGTAATAGAACCACTCAATAGTATTGCTGATTCTTATCAAATCATGTGTTTATAAATTTATTGCTGGATCTTTTGCAGTTTAACAGCTTAAGCAGCCATGGACAGCTGCGTATTCGCGAGAATGCCACAATGATCACAAGCACAATAACGGTTGTCCTTTTCAGCACAGTGGTAAGTACTAATTAAACACTAACGTTTCCTGATATTGATTGCAGTAGTATTCTTGTATTTTTCTTTGTTCTCATAGTTCGGAATCTAACCATGCCGACTGTAACCTAGGTTTTCGGATTGATGACGAAGCCACTAGTAAGGATCATGCTTCCTTCGCCGAAACAACTCCAGAGAATGATATCATCGGAGTCATCAACTCCGAAGTCACTGATAGCTCCGCTTCTTGAGAATGGACAGGACTCTGAGGCTGATCTAGGCAACAAGAGCATCCCACGTCCAACCAGCTTACGAATGATGCTCCGTGCACCGACACACACAGTCCATTACTATTGGAGGAAGTTCGACGATGCGTTCATGCGACCTGTGTTTGGTGGGAGAGGGTTCGTGCCTTTCGTTCCCGGTTCACCTACTGAACAACACAGCAGTCAGCAATGGCAGTGAGTGAGGTATAGATAGAAATCTGGGGAGGAGATGTATAATAAGGATTGTTGGAGTCAATGATGCCCTGAGTGAGACATCTGTTCTTTGGCTTGCAGTTTTGGTATTCATTGAGTTGCTGCTAAGCTCTCAGTATCTGCATGCAGTCTGTGTGTAAATGAGGTTGTATTTTGTATACAAAATCTGTTGTTCATGTTGGTTTTGTACAAAAGGTTGCTCACACAAATTTCTTCTGTTAAATTTTGAGACTTAGTGATTGGTTAGTTATTATTGTTATGGTATTAAACTGTATTTTAACTGTTGTGGTAATTGTCTGAAATTTAATGTACTATTTGTTTCCCTGTTAGATACTATATAGTAGTAGTTGCAAAGATCACTCATACTATCTGATAATTGGAGTACATTTCTTCAAATCCCTAGTATTTATCCATTTTTTTCTTCAAATCTTTTGCATATAATATAATCGAGTTTAGCTCTTACCGTCCGTTTACTTACGAAAATTTTCTAGAATTTTTATTCATTTATAAATATTTGGATATATAACTAGTGATTAAAAAGAATAAGTATGAATTATTGTGACATAGATGGGAGTATTTAATTCATAAAAGTGGAAAATGGAAAATAAAAAACTTTTTAATAAGGTAAAGGAAAAAAATGCAGAAAATGTTGGTAAGCGGAGTGAGGAAACGCTGAAATAGAAGAAATGTTAAGCCGGAGGCCAATTTCGATGATAACAACGAAGGAGTTTGAACGGGAAAAAATCATGTAAAACGTATCACTTTTACAATATAGCTCAATTTGGCACTCATAACGTTTGTCTAGCAACTTAAATATCTAATTAATTAAAACAAAAAAAAACAAAAATTAAGTTATAAATTATCTCAAAATCGTTCTATTCTTTAGGTTTGTAGTTCGTGAAATTCGGCTCTTTTAATGTGGTTCAACTATTCGAACTCGAACTGACGCGTGAATGACTCTATTCATTTCACACCCCTAATTCGAATTGACTTGCGAGCTGGCTCAAACCGAACCTTAAAGGTTTGAGTTCAATTTGTTTTAATACTTGAATCAAAATTTCAACTCAAACTCGGATTCGTGAAACTCAGCTTGTTTAATAATGGTTCGAGCTCAAACTCGAGTTCGAACTAACTCGTCAACCACTCAGTTCGTTTTACACCCCTACTATCATATAGGTTTGTTGGATCAAAGATAAAACTTAGTGGCTAAAGCTGAGAATGATGGAAACAATGGTGGTTTTTCTAATATGTATATCCTTTTTACTGAAAGAAGGCTAAATAGGGCAACTACTAGTAAACAAGAAAGCAATTATAAAACCCAAAACCCATTCATTCACACAAAGCAGCTGAATCAAACGCCTTCGTGCTCTCCGCCTCTCTCAGATCTCGCAGCACCTTCCTCCCTCCCTCCGTCGATTACATTTCAGATGGCCGTCTCCATCGCCGTCGCCGGAGCTTCCACCACCGTCGCCTCTGTTTCCTTCCGGAACACCAAGGTTTGTCTTCTTACTCTTCACTCTCGCTCGCTACACCGATGATCCAATCCATCTTCTCATATTTGCGCCATCTCTATTTCACTTCCTTCTGAGCCGCCTCTTTTCTGCGTGGATTCTCGATTTTCATTGATGTTCTTACTACTAGCAGAGATTTAGTTGTCCTTGTTCTCATTCGGTTCGGTTCTCCTTTTAGATTTGTTTAGTTGATTCGATTTAGACTGGCTCTCGAGCTTTTTGTAAGGCCTACTTGTTGAGGGTAACTGAACTTGAATTTCGTTGAATGACCATGGCAGATGTTTTTCAATCTTTCCTAGGAGTTAGCCATTTGCTTTCATTTTCTGTATTATCTCAGTACTAGACTATCCATGACGCTTTTTCCGTTTACGTTGCAAAACAAGTGTAGCCGTTTATCTTTATCCTGTCGCAGCCTCTGTTTCTGTAGCAGTTAAGTGTTTTTATTGGGTGCAAGGGAGATGGTCTTAGTTAAGTAAAAATGGAAATGGATTTGGGAGTGGAGCTCGTAAGACCATGATTCTTTGTTAGATCCTACTGTAATCTAGAAATCTACTAAATGAATGTGTCGTTTTGCCTCAAGATTTTAATAAACAAAACTGTTCCTTTCACAGTTTTGGCCTTATGTTTCCCGTTTTTGCATTGAGCAACAACACATTTGTGAAAGCAATGTTATGCCTCTTGCAAGCATAACATTTTAAGAGGATACCTTACCCTGTCATCATTTAAATCGTCTTTGGTTGTTTAAGGCACACAAACGTTGGACACATCATACGGACTGTAATAAGTACATAGTGAAAACTGGCATGTTAGTTCTCAGCAGTTTCTTCTTTGATTGTGGGTATTTATCTGGTGGTTATCTATGTGCTGCTGGTGTTCAAGCAGGTAGCGCTTCGTGGGAGTTCTGCTCTCAATTCAGTCTCACATTTCCACAACAGAAGAAGCTTTCCATCTCTTAGAATGCACTCTGGACGCTTCCACATTTCTTGTGCGGTATGTTTCTGCCCTTGTTTGCTCTCTATTTTGTTTGTGATAATCCTGGCCATTCCATTATGGTACTCGGTAA
This sequence comes from Daphne laureola, assembly GCA_038382905.1. Taxonomy (NCBI): domain Eukaryota; kingdom Viridiplantae; phylum Streptophyta; class Magnoliopsida; order Malvales; family Thymelaeaceae; genus Daphne; species Daphne laureola. The sequence continues at coordinate 20,498 of JBBYHH010497860.1, forward strand.
CTCGAGGCAGTGGGTCACAATCTTAGTGAATTTGCGCAATGATTCCATCAAATCTGCACACTTAATCTCATAACAACGTACACTTCCTTCCATTAAGAGAAGCCGTTGTCGACCCCGTCAATGTTGGTATCCATTGTCTGAACTTTGGACTTAAATGATAGAAGTTTGTGGTAGCTCAAGTAGCTGAGAACTTTATATTTGTTTTTCTCAAGCCATTAATGGAGTAGTTAAAATGAGTTTCGTGATATGCAGGCAAAACCTGAGACTGTAGAGAAGGTGGCCCATATTGTGAAGAAGCAGCTAGCACTACCAGATGGGTCGTCAGTCACTGGAGAGTCAAAGTTTGCTGCACTTGGAGCTGATTCTCTTGATACAGTATGCAACTTTCCTCTCTTTTACTAGCTGCTATAACCTTGTTAGAAAACTGGATTGACATTTGATCTCTCTCTTCTTTCGGCTGCTTTTGTTCCTATATTTTATACCATGCATCCGAGAGGCTGCAAGCAATCCAATTTATTTAGGGTGAAGCTTTGTTGCATGTTATTTGACACCTGTTTCCTTCTTTGTAGGTTGAGATTGTGATGGGGCTTGAAGAGGAGTTTGGTATCAGTGTGGAAGAAGAACGTGCCCAGAGCATCGCCACCGTTCAGGATGCTGCTGACCTTATTGAGGATCTCATTGCAAAGAAGGATGCTTAAAAATCGTCTCATTGCCAATTGAAGAAGTTTGTTCTTAGAAGAACCTTTTTTTTGTCCCAATATCTTTTATTTCATTTTCTTCCAACTTGGTTCGTGTTTCTGGGACATGTATTACAGTCTAGGGTAGACCGTTATACGGTGAACTTAAACAAGAATCTCTTATATGTCTGAAGTTACCTGGAACTGAGAAGTTTGTCTTCTAAATAGACGTATTTTAGACTATGTTTTCTGGCAGAAGAGATTTGTCAAAGCAAAACAGGCATCTGACAGAATTCAGTTCTTTCGGTTGGGCTCGTCTTTATTTCTCAAGCTTTTAGAGCTGCGTTAATTGATTACGGATTCTGCTTCTGTCACTGTGGTTTCATAAGTTTATTCTCAGAAATGCTCTCTAAAAATTTAGAACCTTGTGCTTGTTTTGAAATCGTCCACCTCTCTTCCTGTTTCTGCTTATTCAGAAGACTCGTTTGAGCGAAAGAGTAATGCCTCGCATTCAACAAGATAACTACTGGGAAACCAATCATCTTTCCAGTTTACACTACTCCAAAATGTGCATTTCATCCTTATCAAATACTTTCAAATTTTATATATCCACCCACTTTTTACTCTACTCTTCTCTCTTAATATCTAATAGGATGCTTTCTTTTGAGCAACATAATTGGAACCATGAAAAAAGTTGCATAATCTGCTAATCTCTAATCTAAAAGGTAAAGGATAAAACTACCTATATTCGTTTACAAATGTTTTCCTCTAATTTTTCAAAATTCCCATCCAGTATGTACCAAAGTTTATTTGCTGCACAGGCGAAGTGTCAGAAGCAATGTTATTTTGAGCCAGAACCGCACCCACCATGTGCCACTACCAGCTTGCACATGCGTTTTTTTCAGTTCCAATAACTACTACGTTGACTCCTGTCTTTCTCCATTTTCAACAACCAAAAAAGGACTCCAATCTTTCTCATTCATCTCCATCACCAACTTACCACAACAGAACTATTTCTACCCTAATAAATCGAAACCCTTAAACACGAAAACAGAAGCATGGAACAGTAATAAAATGAGAAAAATTGAAGAGTATAACGACAAAGTAAAAAAATCCAGCGATCTGATCTCCCAATACAAACAATCCAGCTCAGTAACTTGTTTATAACAGTAGTAGAGCCAGAAGGGACAAAAACAAGTTGCTATATAGCATTTATGCATTAATTATGTCAATTCACAGCGCATGGTGAGCAATCTAAGTACACTGACCTGACTGAACCAACAACAATTACTGAGACATAGCCGAAAGCTACGTACATTAATTCCTAACAATTTTACATCCTAACTAAAAGACAGTTCCAATTGATCAATACGCTGCAACAAACAACCATAATCAAAGAAGCCAACTTCAGTCTTAAACACTCAACTGAACTTCTGGTGCGTCCTCCAGACACAGGCAAAGACCCGAAAGGTGCAAATGCGGATGCTGGTCCTGTTGCTGAAAGGGTGTCCGGATTCGGCGGGCTAGGGCTGGACGGAATTGTAACTGGGACGGAGGAGCTGGTCGTCGGCACCGGCAGCAGCGGAGCAACGTCTGGTGAGAGCGGTTGGAACGGCGGTGACAACTTGGGACCGGGCAGGATAGAGGGTGAAGCAGCGATGGTAGTGGGAAAGCCAGGGTTGTGGTCTGAAGGAAGAGACTGAGAGAGAAGAGATGAGGGGAACAGAGAAATAATGAGGAGATAACAAAGGGAAGAAGGAGCCATTATTCCCAATGATGAAGAAATCAATGCCACTTTCATTGGAGAGTGTAATGTTTTAATGTTTGTATGAATTATATATTTGAAGTGTGAGGTACATTGCCAATTTTATATTTTGCACTTGGAAAGTTGAGTTAAAGTGGGAGGTTGAAGGCATCATGCAGACCTTTTTTCAAAAGTTGAAATGAGAGAACTTGTGGGGTCAGTGCCACGTGTCAGGTGGGTATTAGACAGCCGTGCCAAATCACAGGTTGGCATGGCTGGAAAAGAGACAAAAGATTAGGGGTTTTGTTGGGTTGTGTTTGTTAGCAGATTGATTCCCTCCATTATGTTGTGCCTCAAGTTGTTTTCATCAAATCAAGCCGTTTTAAGGTTCTTTCTCATGGAAAGTATTGATGGGTAAAAGATGTAGTAAAAGAAAAGAAAAGTAATTGTCTTTTACCCAGCAAAGAAAAAGGAGATTAGGGAAAAATATTCAAGTAATCCTATCATGGTATCTCTATGCAGTGCCAGTGAAATTCGAAATCTTGTTTTGCTTTCTAATTTTCAAGATGGAAATTACTGACTACTCATTGCATTTCAAAAGCTGGAATGAGATCTAATCAAGGGTGGGTAATAAAATCGACCCCGGTTAAAATCAAGGCCACAAGTGCCTTTTGGAGAGAATTCAAATAGGCCAAATGAGGACAACTAACAATCACAACTGTGAGGCGCCCGGAGATCACGGATCTGAAAGGCAAACAGTGACAATGATAATGAAGTTTTCTGAGAGAGTGACACAAAACTTGGCATAAGTGTTCTTGAGCTAATGGTAAAGCATAGCATATGTTGATGGTAAAGTAACAATGTTACAGGGGAAGAGTTGGACATATAAATACATATATGCATTCTCAAGGGAGGGGCAGAAACTGCACTCACCTCGAACTACAGCTCGTTTCAAGATTCTACTCCCATGCTCTTCCGTGGAGTCGATTGCAGTGTGCCTGGCATGAAAGAATATTAGTCATCACAGATTTTAAAAGATGATGAAAAACTATAAGAAACAAAGCAAGTACAACCTTAAGGACTTCATAGGCAACGGGGTAGCCGCTGCAACTCCAAGATCACAAGAGGAGCTATGTTGGCTAGTGCAGGGACATGTGAGCTTCTCAGCTCAGAAACAATAGCTTCAAGTCTTGTGAGATCAACTATAGATATGGATAGAATCATTGCCTGTGACAAATAATAATGACAGGAATAACCGAGGGAGTGCAGGAGACGCAGCACGAGCAAGTGAGACATGCCCTTATGCCAAGACTCGAGTATTCTGACCACCTTGTGAAGATTAGTTAAAAATCCAGTGGTAGCTTCCCTTGGGGCAGCCCTGAACAAGAGCACCATACACTCAGAAGCTATATCTGCAATATTTTCATCAGAAGACCGGATCAACTCCAGAAAAACGCCAACATTGCTGCCAAAATCTGTAATGTCTCGTATGCTCAGCTGCTGATCAACTGCTTCTGCATTGCTGGGATTAGAAGAGCTATCGCTCAAAAGCGCTGGCTCTTTAGTATAGATGAATCCTTTTCTACAGCTTCTATAATGCAGAAGCAATGCTCTACATAAACCCAGAGTTGGCTCCAGGTAATTTATCATATCTTTTGCATATACAACCTCCAAAAGATTTCCAATTTTCCGAACTACCTTCAGCTGAGAAAGTAACTTGGGATCCATTTCAGGAGCAGAAGCTAGAGCTGCACACAGCTTTACATTGTTTACATTAGCAGTTGACAGATCACCAAGCAGAAAATCAAAGCACTTCGAGACCATCTTCAGGTCTAGAATGTCGGAAATTCTGATATAATCTAGCTCGATTAGCATCACAAGAAGCTTTTGTGCATATATCGGAATGAGATCTTCATCTTCAATCAAGGCGGGATAGAGAGGAAGGAAATTAGAGTTGGATATTAATTTCAAATCCTCCGACCTTGTTTCATTTATAGAGGGCTCATCTAAGAACGTTACCATTGTATCAAACAGAATTTTCAGGCATAAAAACCTTGCATTACCATCTTTATTGCCTTTGTAAAGAACAGCCAGGCTAGGCAGTATTCCTCTTATAAATATATCAGCACTCTGAACAAGGACAGAGGACTCCTCAGCAAGGGACTCCAGAACCCGGAGAAGTGTTATTTGAAAGTCATCCCTTCCCTGTACGGCCATATTTGAAGTATAAGTATGTCACACCAGGACTGCATCACGTTTCTAATATACAGGGAAAAAAATACACTAGAAGATAACAGAACATGACATGTTCAACTGGTGGCACAGCCAGCTAAAAGATAAACAGAACATGACCTTTGTATATGTAATGCGTTCATCGCACAAACATAGGGCAATGAGACTGGCACAAGATGGATGATTTTGAGGCAAATAACTAGTTTGATTCTAACTGTTCCCAAACATCATTAGAGTATAACAATTCTTCCCTTTTTATGGAAACCAGCAGAATTTAATTACTAACATCTAAAAATAGATCTCATGATAACAGATAAAAAACATACATATAAAAATTGCTTGTTGATCAGAACTTTGCTGAACGTACTAACCTGAAATGGTGACTCAGCAACCTGGATAAGCTTAGCTAACTGGTGCAAGACTTGATGGTTCGCAACTTTCCTTCTGAAAACAAAGCTCCCAAGCAGATGAAGAACAACAGGAAACAAGTGAATACTGCTCCTTGGAGTAACTCGACTGTTAAGAGCAGAGATCTGTCCGGGACGCTTTCCTCCAGCTAATTGCTGAATATCTCCAGTTATATTATCTAGTAATGCTGGTACAGTGGATGTGACAACATGCACAAAAGCATCCAGACACATTTGCAAGTAGCTATCCTTCTCTTTCGCCAACCTGTCCATAGAAGAGAGTAATCTTGCATTGCAGAAGAAGTGTGGCAGCCACCTCTTACCATTCTTGCAGAGCAGAGCCACAAGCAGAAGAGCCTTGCCTTTTAAAATTTCAGTACCTTGATCAATAAGAGACACAATTGACGGGATGAGATTCTTTTCTTCCGCCAAGGCAAGAAGGTTACGCCCAAAATTTGTGAACATCTGACTTCCAAGCATGGCCATGTTTAGGAGATTTAAACTAATTTGCTGTTCACGAGTGCCTCCCCTAACAAGGGTAGATGCAATGTCCTTCATTGATAGTTTGTCAATGATAGGTTGTATGCTAGGGGGATTAAAACGAGCAAGGCGGACCAGACATGACCCTGCAGTTAGACGCATGTTTTCCTGCTTCCCGGAAGCTCGGTATATGTAACAAAGATTGCTAACCACATCTTGGCTGGTGAAGCGAGAAGTCCATTGCCCTCCCTGACTGCAAATGTTTTCAATTGTCCTAAGAGCATAAAGTTGAGTCATGTCATCCTCTCCTTTCCTTAGTAGTGATGACACTAAAGATATCAATGAATTTGGGACCTGAACACCATTTAAAACAAATGTGACAAATTGAGGACAGAACTGATTGATTTATCAGGTCATGGTTATAGAAACACAACGTGACATAAGATGGTTCCATAGCTTTTTTAATCATGAAGCAGAGCATGGATGGTTACGAAAGTTCAGTAGGAAGCATACCTGCCAGCCAGCTGATCTGCTTTCTTTCAATGGCGATTCAGGAGGGATGTTGTCCTTTGATTGCTCACTCTGTGTGGATACATAGAACAGCAACTCACCCAAAGCAGCCACAGAAAATCGCCTCACTTTTTCCTGTTTGTCCCGAAGGCCATCAGTAAGTGCACCTAAAATTCCAGAATGTGCCAAGTCATCTTCGATAACTGTGGAATGTCGAATTAGTAAGCCAATCAATGAGGCAAGTTGAACACGCAATGCTGAAGCTTTAGACTGCCTCAGCATTTTCACCAGAGTGAGCATTACAGGTCCATTGGTCAAGATGTATGCCGCATCCGGATTACAACTCAGCTTCTCAAGATATCTAATAACATTCTGCTTTTCCCCAACACTAGTATTCCCATTTAGTATTCCAATGATTCTGTTACTAAAGATATCTAGCTGCTCCTTTGGCATCTTAACAAAATCAGTTGCCTGAAGTGGCTCAAATGGAAGCGAGGGCATTATATCTGATGCTCTATCAGCTTTTCTGCTAGGCATCACAGGTCTTACAGAAAGATCCGATGGATGCCAGAGAGCATCTGAAATACTATTGCATGATTTTAGAGAATCATTGTCTGAGGCAGTTGCCAGACCTTCTTTAGTTCTTTGAGATCTGGAGGAAGTAGCACAAGGAGGTGTAGCAGACACATCAGTATTGTTTGAAGATGATTCTGGATCATTTGAAGCATCAGTACTGATATCCGCTGTGCTCTCGGAACAGTGAGTAGTATCAGTCATCTCTACCTCCTCTATACAATGCTGGTTTTTAATCGGCTGATTATCTTCCCTGGTACAGTTTGGGGTATCTGATCCCTCTTCATCAAGAGTCTCATCTTCATTGTTCTCATCAAAATTCAGTTCCATATCAGTGTTTTCAATTTTAACTTCTGTGTCATTTTCAGCACCATTTGGTAAGGGTCTGCGGTAATTTTCCTTCTCATTCTCCTTCTGCAAATTTGTTTTTGCAATTCTAGACAACCTTAGGATGTTGACACGCTTAATAGCACTAGAGGGACCTTTTTGCTTGTCCTCCCCTCTTCCAGAAACCTTTGCTTGGGTTTTGCGGCTGGTGGGTGTACCCTTGGCAGGTGTTTCACAACCTCTTAATCCAGCCAATGAATTCTCATCCTGTTTTGAAGTTCCTTTTGAGTCTCTTTCCCGATATTTAGGAGGAGTCTTGCTTAGGGAAGACATGTCTCCATTCCTTTCTGAGAGACATGGTTTGGAATGCGCCTCTATCAGATATTCAAACGCAGGCTGAGCAGGTAAAGCAACCATTGTAAGCTTGGTTTTCCAGAATGTATGCCCGCAGAGCTCAGGCCACTGTATTCTTTGAGCTGGATCTTTTGTTAAAAGAGAATTGATCAATTGAACAAAGGATCGACTTGCATTTCCTGGGAGAGGCGGAATAGGATCTGAAAGGATGGACTTTACAAGCTGGGTGAATTCTCTAGCAACGAAAGGTGGCCTTCCTGTATAACACTCATATAGCACACAGCCCAGTGCCCAAAAATCAGATGCAAAGGAATGGATTCCTCCATCCTCAAAGAGCTCAGGAGCCATATAAAATGGTGTGCCTCGCTTTGCCTGTGGCACCTGTGTCAGGGTAGACAGCACAAAATAAGAAAATACCAGAGACAAAAACTCTGGCAGTTTGAGGTTTTGATGACAAGATGTAGACAGGTCATGTTTCAAGAGAACTTGCACAGTTAGAACTTACTGTGGATGTGGTGTTTGATATATCACTTAATTTTCTTGCCAAAGCAAAGTCACATAACTGCATTAAACAATATATTGTCAGAATTTTCAGTGGGTTAAAACCAAGAGAAAAGGGCATAATAAAGAGTTCAACCGGACTGATGGCTAGAAGAAGAGAGAACCTTTATCTGCCCGCAATCATCCAGTAGGATATTTGATGGTTTCAGATCTCCGTAAATGATTCCCTTCGAATGTAGAAACCTGAAAAACGAGAATATCAACCATTTGAATTGATTTTTAGTACTGTGACAGTGTTCTGTGTGTGGACATGAGTATTAGCAAGCGTGATTGCATGCAAACAGAACTACATACTAGCGCAGTCTGACAGAAAAGGGAAAATAGATATGCTGTTAACATTTCTTACTGAAAGGCCTTAATGATGTCATAGGCAAATTCATGGATTGACTCTTCAGGGATCCGAACATCCTGCACATTATGCAAACAATTTAATATAGCTTTCTAAAAATACAGACCCAAAATATTATACCCCAGTTAAACAAAATCAAAAAGTACCAACCTGCTGTAACAAGCTCTTCAAATCACCGCCAACACAATATTCTAAAACTAACCACAAATGAGCTGAAGTTTCATACCTGATGATTAAAAACAAAAATGACAAAAGAAGTGATTATACCTAAGTTGTTAAAGCTTTGTTCGGGTGTATATTCTGTTTAAAGTCACATAAACCTCGTTTCTTTTCTCATGTAAGAATGAGGGGACAAATAGAAAAAAAGGATCAGAGAGAAACTTACCAAGAATAGAACCTTAGTACATTTTGGTTATCCAAAGAATGAAGAATCCTGACCTGCATATAAAACCAAAGGATACTTTCACATAAAGTCCTTGCAGACGAGTTGGCAGACATGAATTAGACTGGTGGTCAGGGAATGGAGTTCAAACTAATTCTTGAACGCTCTTGGAAGAACCTTTACCATAATAACCGCTTAGCTTTTACAATAAATTCACATGAAAGAAAAAATGGTACTATCTAAAGGCTCTACACTAATATACTGTAGTAGTTCATTTGCGTTCAAGCGGCTTTGCATCTTACTGTTATCCACGATTACGAATCGCGAAAAACTACCCTCAATTTCCTAATTTGAACTCCCACTGACCAAAACACAAACCTCAAATCTAGAATATTAAACTTAAAGGACATAAAAAAAATGAACATGCGGATCTTACTTCTTGAAGCACCTTGCTCTTCTGAGACTTATCGACGCTCTTGATGGCAAAATGTTCAATAGTCTTCTTCTTCCTCCCCTTGTACACTGTCTAAACTCGGAAACCCACGAAAAAGCAAAAGCGGAAGATATGGCAGGAATGAGAACCGGTTGAGTGAAAATCGAAGTTAAAAAGAAGTTGAAGTTCAGGATCAGGGAAGTACCGAGTATTTTCCTCGACCAATTGCTTCGTAGATGTGGTACTGGTTCATAGTCGATTGATATGATTGTTGGAGTGTGAGGTCGGACCAGTGGAGACGAGCGCCAGATCGATCGGTAATCCACGGAAAGAAATCAAAACGGCGAGCAATTTGAGAGGGAACAGGGTCGGCCGGATGGAGTGGGGAAGACTGGGAATGGGCGGGAGGATGAATGTGAATTGAAAATCAAAATGTCAGAAGACGGCTCTATCTCTGTTGAAAATCAA
>JBBYHH010497861.1:0-19573 GCA_038382905.1 Daphne laureola
CCAAGTCCCGATAAAATTACAAAACCAACCTCTGGCAAATTGCATCAGAAAATATCATAAATCTGGGGTGGGTGTAAAAAATAACATCTCCATTACACATAATTCCAAGTCCCAAAAAATTACATACTCAAATTCCGGCAATAATACATCAGAAATGAATAGTACAAACGGGGTAGGTGTAACACTTTCCATTTCCCAAGTTGCTTCCCGGTCGGAATGATGAGACCATTAAACTTTAACCATGAGAATTAACTTGGTTATGAGCTTCCAAGTATCCTTTTCCAACAGAGCGATTAACACTTCTTGGTATGATAGATCAGGTTCCAGCTGTATTTCTTCCACCGGAATAGTTTGCATCGGGTCGAAAATACATTTCTTTAACATGCTTACGTTAAAGACATTATGTACAGCTGACATACTCGGTGGTAGTGCCAATCGATAAGCCATTTTGCCAATTTGCTCCAGAATTTCATATAGGCCAATGTACCTCGGGTCCAACTTACCCCTTTACCCGAATCTAATTGTTCCCTTGATCGGTGCTACCTTCAACCAAACTTTATCACCTACTTCAAATTCCAAGTCACGACGCTGCTTGTTCACATATGAAGTGGTACGATCATTCAAAGCTTTCATCCGTGCTTGAATCTTCTTAATCTTTCTGGTGGTTTCTTCAATAACTTTCGGACCCAATTCAATCTTATCTGACGGTTTGGACCAATAATGGGGTGTCATACACTTTCCTCCATATAAAGCCTCATTCGGTGTCATTTTAATGGTGCTTTGATAACTATTATTGTATGAAAACTCTATCAATGGCAAGTGTTGATCCCAATCACCTCCAAAGTCAATGGCACGGCTTCTCAACATATCCTCAACAATTTGTATCACCCGTTCTGACTGTCCATCGGTCTGAGGATGATAAGCCATACTTAGGTGAAGTCGTGTGCCGGACGCATTGTGGAATGCATTCCAGAAATGTGCGGTGAACCTTAGGTGTCAATCTGACACTATGGAATTTGGTACTCCGTGTAATCACACAATTTCTTTAATATAAAGGCGAGCAAGCTTGTCCATTGAATCTGTCATCTTGATGGGTAAAAAGGGAGCACATTTCGTCAACTGATCAACTATAACCCATATTGCATCACGACATGCTCTCGTAGGGGGTAAACCTGTCAAAAAGTCCATCATCACGTTACCCCACTTATGAATAGGAATAGGCAACGTCTGAAGCATCTCAGCTGGTTTCTGATGCTCAGTCTTTACCCTTTGACATGTGGTACACTTCACCACACATGCAGCAATGTGTTTCCGCATACCTGGCCACCAAAAGTGTGACCGCAAATCGTGATACATTTTCTCGCTGCCCGAGCGAAAGTTTAAGCTGCTATTATGGGCTACTTCAAGAATTTCATCTCTGAGGGCCGCATCATCAGGTACATATAGTCATCCCTTGAAGTACAAAAAGCCCTTCCTATACTCAAAGAACAGACGTAGTGCGACCTTGCTCTCACCCGATAGCTGCGTCAAACTTGGATCCTTGATCTGAATTTCCCGAATCCTGTCCAAGATGACTGAATCATCAAAGTACATACCCGGTCCTCTTCCCATAGATTCCATCTATGCCATAAGGCCTTTAAATCTATATCCCCAGCTCAATTCTCAGTATCTTCACCCTTAACCACTCCTGTATACATTCTGCTCAATGTATCTTCCACTACATTTCCCTTCCCTGCGGTGTACTCGATACTACAGTCATAATCTTTCATATACTCCAGCCACCTTCTCTATCGCATATTCAGATCGGTGAAGATCTAAAATTTATAACCAAGTAGGTAATATCTCCATTTATTTAAGGCATAGATAACAGCATCTAGTTCTAAATCATGTGTGGGATATTTTTTCTCATGTGGTCGCAGTTGTCGCGATCCGTAAGCAATCACCTATTGATTCTGCATTAACAAAAAACCTAAGCCCATTCCGCATGCATCAGTATAAATAACATAGGGCTGTGTTGGGTCTAGCAGAATCAGTACCAGTGCCTGAGTCAATCTTTGCTTGAGTTCTTGAAAACTTTGTTCACATGGTTCTGACCATACGAATGTATGTCCTTTCCTTGTCTATTGAGTTAATGGTGCTGCCAAAACTGAAAATGCTGGCACAAACCTACTATAATAGCCAGCTAGTCCCAAGAAACTCTAAATATCTTTCACTGTCCGGGGCCCCCTCCATTCCTGTACCGCCCTAACTTTCCCAAGGTCAACTGAGATTCCACTTCCTCCAATAATATGTCCAAGAAAAACCACTTCTTTCTTCCAAAAATCGCACTTAGAGAACTTGGCATACAGTTGCTTCTTCCATAGTATCTCTAGCACAATGCTTAAGTTCTCTTGGTTGGAATATTCATCGGGAGAATAGATCAGAATGTCATCGATGAAAACTACCATAAAGTTATCCAAGTAAGGACGGAACACTTCATTCATCAGATTCATGAAGGCTGCTGGTGTATTTGTCAGCCCAAATGGCATTATAGAATACTCATAATGTCCATAACACATGTGGAAAGAAATTTTAGGAATATCCTCTTCCTTCACACGCATTTGGAAATAAACCGACTATAAATCAATCTTGGAGAACACTTTAGCTCCTCGAAGCCGGTCGAATAAATCATCAATCCTCGGTAACAAGTACTTATTCTTGATTGTCACCGCATTCAGCCTCTGATAATCAATACACAAACGCAGTGTCCCATCCTTCTTCTTAATAAACAACACTAGGGCACCGCACGGTGATGTACTTGGTCATATAAACCCCTTCTCCAATAGCTCATTGAGCTGCTTTTTCAACTCATTCATCTCCACTATCGACATCCGATAAGGTGGAATCGATATAGGAGTAGTTCCATCTTGCAACAATATCTCAAACGTCACTTCCCGCTCAGGTGGTATTCCCAATAGTTCTTCAGGAAAAACCTACGAAAAGTATCTCACAATTGCAATCTTATCTAATTACATATGCGTACCTGCATCATTAAGCCTATAGTACTCCTCTTCATCAATGACAGGTATTCGATCCACAACTTGCAGTTCCATACTTTTCCTTACAATTGTAATGTCTGGTGGTGCAGAAAGTGGTACAAGATGGTCAGAAACCACTATCTTTCACCTAATGTTTGGTCGATCCACATCTGAGACACATTCCTGACTGACGGTAGAATACTGGGCCAGTATGACACCAATTTCAAGGCTTGCAGAATCATGAATTTTCGATCGATGCCTTTCCCTTACCCTTGTCATGGTGTGTCTATCTACTCGAACTACCCCGACCTCTTCCAGAACATGACAGTCCAGAACTTGAACCACTGCTAGTGGATCTAGATGGCTATGTCACAGATCGGGTGTCAAGACCTTCATTCTCGATCTTCTGAGCCTTCTGAATAGCCTCATGGTATCTCATGATGTTCAAAGGCACCATGTACTTCCGGATCTCATATTTCAAACCTCTCATAAGCTTCTTTGCTTTTTGCTCCTCATCCGCATAATAGTGGGAAACATAGCGCACTAACCGCTTGAACTCATGCTCGTAGTCCACAATGGAATTGTCACCCTGTTCTAATGAATCAAACTCAAGCTGTCAGAGGTCTCTCGCAGCATATCCTACCCACCTCTCATGAAATAGATGAGAGAATTTGTCCCATGTCATGCCAGAATCTTTCCGCCCTCGGCGTTCAAACTCTGTCTTTCTGGTGGCAATTGTCGACTCCCACCAATCACATGCCCAATCTCGCAAATAGAAAGTAGCTAACGGTACCATATCATCTGCAGGAAAGATAAGCCTCCCAAGCAGTCGGTCCATATTCTTGTATCATGTCTCAGCTACTTCCATTGGGCCCTTAGCAGTAAACCTTAGAGGTTTGAAATGTTGAAAACGTTCCATCAATGTCAACCGATCAGAATCAGCAGAACTCTCTGATCATGGTCTCTGAGCTCCCAGTACATCCTCATCATCATCATGGAACACCCTGGGTTGTACTCTTTGTTGTCAAGGACGTACACTCACATCAGCCTCACTCAGATTAGCATAGTCCTCTTCTTCATCAACGTGAGCATCATAATCTTTATCATCAGAATCATCACCTTCATCACCCATGTCAACATATGTAGGATCCACTGATCCTGTCTATGAAACCTCGGCATTTCCCCCTTGGGGTTGAACTGCTTGATCATCCAATCATGATCCTGTCTAGATATAATTGAGTAGTGCTCTCATTTGCCCCAACACCTGAATCAAATTTCCTTGATCAATACCTTGTTGTGGCGGGGGCTGTACTGGTGCCACCGGTTGTCAAGGTACTCTTTGGCTTCTTCTCACATTAGCCACCGGGGCAGAATCTTCTTCCCTCCTCCTCGGATCCAACTCTGATTATCTACGAGTCTTGACCATTTTTTCAAATACCATAATATATGAGTACATTTAACAATTATTCACTAGCAGCAGTAGTATCCCTAGTAGCTCTGTAGCATAGATGTAATGCATGATGTATGATGCAAATTATCACACAGAAAATTCACATCAATATATCACACACAATGATCACATAAAACCTATGACATCATTTAAAAACACAATCATATAGTATCGATCATCACTACACAATCATAACACTTAAACCACAGTCTGTTCTGGTGGGAGAGGTAGTTTAGACTACCTTCCTGAGCCTAGGTGGCATACCGTCCTCTGGGCACATCTTATAGCACCCCGAGTCAATTGCTGGTTTCCAACATAGCAACCACAGACAGTACCAAGTTCTGAGACTAATGACACTCACCACTCTACCTTAACAATCTCAAGCATGTCGAGACAGACAGCCTGTAGTCCCACTTCTCATTCCAAGATGGTTCTTATGATGAGGGAGCCAGCCTCACCACATAACCTTCCTGGAATTGATCAGTCAAACAGGGGCATTACCCATCCCAGCATACACCCATCCCATCCCAGCATTACCCCCCATGCTACATGGCCCGGTGAGCTATCAATCTTTCTTGTTATGCACAGCACATAATGTAGGTTCAAACCACTTTTTAGGTCCCTGTTTATAGAATTTAACAATGCATAATTTCTGCTTTCCGTGTACCTGCATTGCAGAATTTTCACAATAAAAGTAGATATACTGAGCTCCACTCAGGCTAGATACTCTGAAAGAAGGCTGCCTCAGGCGAGCACTTTCTGACAAAATAAACATACACAACAAGCATCATGGTATTTACAACATATACAGAATCTCAAAACTCACAATCCACAACATGAACATTTCATGCCTGAGCTTCCAAGTCTATATGACCATGCATACTACACTACAGAGCTTTCTAACATAGCTACCAGAGTATACATACAATATCCAGGTGTCGGGTCAACTAATTCCCGACAGAAAGCCTAGCTCAACTGCTGCTGCTCCTAGCTGTGATGTAATACAGAAGGATAAACCATTAGTAATATTCTTAATGTACTTAATCAGACAGTCAATAATCAGTACCCATAACCCAATTCAGAGAATGCTATTCCTTCTCATTAACATTTTTCCTTGTTTCCCCTCGGTTCACCCCCGATCCTATTATCACAATCGTAACACACAATCACTTAAGGAGCTAATGTACCTGAGGTACAAAATCACTATTGGCCAAGTGGTACTACTCCGCATGCCCAGAACTAGATGCTCCTGAAATTTATGAAAGTAAGGGGGTGAGTTCCCGAGAGAACTCAGTAAGGGTGTAGGTAGAAGTAAAGTTTTCTTCATGTTTCACCTACAATGACAATGTCAGAATAAAAGATATTTATAATAATATGAATACAATGCTCAGTTCCCTTTTACAATGATGTAGCAAAGTACATTCTACAGTTCCAACCCACATACCACGATGGCCTGCCGTGGTCCTCTTTTATACCACATGGACTTCTCTACATAATCAGTGCTCATGGTACTAGTGAGGGCCTATGAGCCTTTAACCATCGTAAGATAATTAATCATTCAATTAGTCAATGAATCTGTGTCACAAACAGATGGTATGGTGGTCATGTTGACTCACGGAACCATGACATGTTGTGTCACAAGCAGTTAGTTCGGGTCACGTAGACTCACGAACCACGACACATTTCAGTGCAATCGGTATCACTATGTCACAAGCACTTGGTTCAGTGGTCACATAGAAACATGGAACCATGACACATTGTGTCGCAAGCAGAAGGTTCAGGGTGACAAAGATGCGTGAACCATGACACTTCACCTGGGAATCAATGGGTTCAGTGGTCACAAGGACTCACAGAACCATTGCATTATCCGTATACCTGCACACCTTTACCGCTACTATGGAACCAGTCATATACCCCACCACCGGTATAAGACTGATCTCAACCAACTGAAATTGCACTAAGCATTATCGTAATACGCATTTAAGAAGGTTGAACCCTTACTTGGAAGCAATAGAAATATGTCCTCTTTCCAATAACGCTCTAAAATCCCTTCCCTTTTATGCCAATTTCATACACCAATCGTTTCTTATCCATTTTCAATACCATTTCAGACATAAGTAATATACACAAGTACATTACCATCCATTTACTAACATTCTACTTTCCATAACACAATCTCAATATAAGCATCGATTTCACTTTTGACTCATTTTACCAAAGTTGGCTAAAGCTTAACCAATTCCTTTATAACTTCACATGCATGCTTAATGACCTATTCCAAGATCATCCATGGATAAACATTGCACTTTCCCATCACAATCAATCATTTCACATAAACACACAACTTTTGAATTCAATCCATAACTCTATCATACACAATGATTTGCAACTCATTCCAAGTATTAAAGTTACTTAGAATCATTATCCAAGCATACCTGAATAAAAAATTCATCAAAATATGACACTTCATTCCTCCACCACAATCTATAAAGTTTGCCTTAGGTCCATGATATAGCCACAATTGGATAATATTCCAAGTAATAATATTGTTCCAAATATAGCCAATAACACTAATTTGAACTCAAATCAATAATCCCCTAAAATTCGCCCAACACTATTCATGAACCCTAAAATTCAAATCACTCAATTCATGCAAAATTAATGAAGTAAAACATGTTCCTAGCTCCACATAATCATTAGAACATGTTTACCACCTCAAATATATCAAGAAACCTCAGAAATACCAACCTCAAATTCTTGTCCAATTTTCAAAATTCACCAAATCTATGAATGATTCGAGTTAAACTTCGGATAATCTTCACTTTGGTTGAAAACTCACATGGGATGATGTTCTCGTTCAAGTTTTGGTCAAGAATGAAGGATTTGGGAGTTGGGAATGGTTGGGTTCGAGCTCCATGGTTGGAGGTTGAAGATGAGTGAGAGTTATGTTTTCTCTTTCTATTTTCGGGTTTAAAACCCATCAGATTTTCATGTCCAGGGGTGTCAGGCGATCACCCGGAACTTGGATCCGATCGCCTGCCACTCGCCCGCGCTCCTATTTCTCCTATTCTGGGGGGTCAGGTGATCGCTGGCCATGGCGTTCCCTTCACCTGGCGGTCGCCCGGCTCCCTGTTCTTCCTACCTTCTGGGGTCAGGTGATCGCCCGCCACTGCGCTCCATTCACCTGGCGGTCGCCCGAGTCCCTGTCCTGTACCTGTTGTGGAGCACAGACGATCACCCGCTCCTAATGGGTAGTCGCCCATGACTTGCCTAGGCTCCTGCCCATTTTCCTTCTTCTAGTTTCGAACCTCAGGTGAACCCCTGCCATTCGGCATGCGTCGGCCGGGGTTCACCCAGACCACCTGAATCCTATTGAACCTACTTTTCTCCACTTCCACTTAACCAAAACACTCGAAACCACATTATCCATCAACCCATTTAATCCAACAATCAATATCATGAATTAAGCAAAGCTAAAATACAATTCAAACTTAAAAATTAACAATCACCCACGTACCTCAATCCTTTGGTTCACAATTCAATCAACGAAATACCTTGACCGTCGGCCACTATACACCAGAGAATTGTTGTCAGACTATGGTGGCTGTAACAGTTTTTTTAAAACCATTACCCTTACCTAAGTCCTTACTGAGTAACTCTCGAGGACTCACCCCCCTTATGTCTATGTTTTCAGGAGCTGATGGTGCACGACCCGCAGAGTGGCTCCACCTGGTCATTTTGTGATGTTTTATTTGAGGTACCTATAGCTCCTTGATTGGATTTCGGTTTATGTTTCAGGGGTAGTCTCGATTGAGATGTTGGTCTTTGGGTATTTGAGTACTTTGGATGAGCACATACGTAACGACTAATGGTTAACTTCTTTGTTTGTGTTTAGCAGCAGCAACAACAGTACTTTGGGGTGATTCATCGACATTCTTTATGACCCTAGTTACTCAGGCATAATATGTACCTATTTTTGCATACTCTTGGGCTCTGTAGGTGTAGCATGCACATATACATGTAGTTAGGCAGCATCTTGAGATTTGTTTTGTGTTCTGCTGCCTTCTAGTTTTTTAGATGTGTTTACTTTATTCGGGGAGTTCTTACCTAGTAGTAGTGGCAGGTCTCATTTTTGGTGCATCTAATGTTGAGTGGAGCTCAACTTTATTCTGTATGATTTTGCGATGCTTGTATATATCTTTACGGTCATTTTACAAGTGTAGGTTCCTGGCATAATCAGAATTCCATAACTTGGTAGTACGTTAAGTGTAAGATATAAGGGAACGGGTCATGGGCCCAACCAAAGTGGTCTCCATTCTGACGTCACCTCCCCATCCCCGTACCGCTTCCACCGCCGTGCCGGCTAGGAGGGGTGATGACAATCTTGGTTATCACTTTTGTAGTGATGTGCTACTAAGTGTAGTTCATGTCCTAAATAGAGATCCCACAAGATATAAACTCTTATCCATATGAGTTATGGAGGAAGATGGCACATAACCTAAATGATCTGCGCCCTTTTGGGGGTTGCTAAGATCATATTCACAAAATGAACAATCTTCAAGGAAGATGGGTTCAAGAGGGAGGATAAGTCCTATCCTCAGATTTTGTTGAACAACTAGATATAGTTATGTGTATTTGATGTAAGTCACAAGTAAATGAATGTATTTAATGCAAATGAAATACCAATTTTGTGAAGGACAAGTCCCCAAAGATGGTAAATGTGATGATTTGGGTTCATAGTGTTCAATCATTGACAAGGATCAACCAAGTGTCAGAAGAACACTAGTTGCACAAATGCATCTACTCTAGAAGGAGTACCTCAACTAAAAATAGAGTTGTGACTCTTGTGGAATAAGTTCCAGTTGCTATGACGCAACATGAGAAAGATCCAAAAGTGGATGAACTTGTTCGAGAGGGACTTGAGGATGTTCAAGAGTAATGAAATTGAGCCTTAGTGATGGAACATAAGTTTCTTCCATCTTGGTCTAATTAAAGAAGTTCAATGAGATGATCCAGAATACCGTGAGAATGGTGTGTCTTGGATAATGAGGATAACAGTTGGTTCTTGAACCAAATGAAATGTATCTGTTGAAGGTGCATTAAGGATGGAGTGACTAAACAAATGAGATGCATTTGATACATCCAAATGAGTTGTGGAAGCTAAATTATTTTATTTTTCTCCTAGCTGAAAGGCAATTGAGGACAAGTGTGTTATCAAGATTCACTACTTCCCAGAGTGGTAAGTTTGGACCTATATTACATCAAGGATCTAATGGTTCCTTTTCTCAATTGTGTTTTGAGAAAGGTGATATACATGGGGCAACTAGAGAAGTTTGTCCATAAAATGTTAACAAGACAAAGTAGGTAGACTGAAGATATCTACATGAGCTTCTATGCACTTTTGCTTGATGTCTCACTATGCAATCATAATTTATGACTTAGTGATGAAGTATAAATACCATCACGTATATCAATGTTCTGTCTAGTCCATAATTTAGTATTCATTCTATTTGTAGATGGAATACTAAAAGCAAGTAGTAGACTTGATTTGTTAATAATCATCAAATGATGGTTGTACTCCACCTTTTTACATGAAGGACATGGAGATGCCCCTTTATCCTAAGAGAAAGAAAGGAACAAAATTGACACTTCCAGAAGAGTCTTTTAAATGTAAAATTTCTTGGAAGTTCATGTTAACAAAACTCAAGATTCTTGCAATTGGTTGCAAGATTGGAGACGATATATGTATCCAAGACTCCAAATGAGAATAAAGTAAATAGATCCCACATCTTACCTTAGTACAATTAATGGTCTTATGTATGAAATGTTATGTACATGTCTAGACATAAGTCAAATGGTTCATCTACTAGATAAATCCACGTTTAGTATGTATTCATGCTAAAATAGTACTATTACTTGGTGTAATAGGAAGCAAAGTTGTACAAAGAGGCTGAATGTGTTTCATATACCTCAGATGTACAAAAGCCATAAGGGATTGGATGTTTGCTTCATTACTATGGGTCTTCATGTTTGAAATTGAAAAGCCTATTACTATTGAGATAGTATGGTCGTTATGGACCCAAAATACCTTAGAGAGACCAAGGACATTAGGATGAGATGCAATTAAAGAGATTGAAGTTATGTTTTGTAAATATATTTCTAATGGCCTTAGGTGGTTGTTCATTTCCTATTACCACCACTTGAGTTTGCTCAATGTGTTTTGAGCAATGGGTCTTAGATGATTGTACATGTTGGATCAATTTCACATCTCTTTGGGTGTCACACATGTTTTGTAAGATATATTGGATGATTAATAAAGTTGTTAGTTTATCATCTCATACTTTGTTCAATCTTATGTTACACAATGAAAATTAGAACATGTCAAACATAGGCATTATAAATACTTTCTCACACAGGTCTTTCGCCCTTAATCTTAGGTGGATTAGGGATGAGACAGTTAAGGACTCAAAGTATGTTGTTTCTTTAGAAACATGTAACTTGTGGGATGTGTTGCTTAGGTTATACTTTTAAGTGGGAGTATTGAACCAATACAAGACACCTTAGTTATATGTCACCTTGATTTGGTTAAAATCAAGATGAGATGAACAAGTTCATCGTGTTTGTATGACCACCATACATCTTAGCCTATGATTGAAGTAAGTTAGGGCTTACTTAGTGATATTTCATGGTTTGTGACATGTCATCCTATTTATTTGTTAAAAAGATTACACTAATAGTGTTTTAAGAGGGAGAAAATGACACACCCCTCCACATTGGTGGACATCATTGCAAGTGGGAGTGGTGTAGGTAAAACACAGTATTAGTGTTCATATGAGACTTATGGGATGTGTTCCTTAGGATGTGTTCCTTGAAGAATATGTTCATCAAGGATGTGTTCTTAGAGTTCCATGTCCATGAAATGAGACCAAAGAAAGAATGTAAGAAAGTTGTCTCTGTTCTTGCTTAGTGTGAGATTCTTGTAAGAAAGTTGTCTTTGTTCTTGCTTAGTGTGAGATTCTTTGATGTAAACTATTAGTGACTTTAGCTTACTATTAGTGAATTGTATCAATGAGACTATTTTAATTAGTTGTCGAAGGCCTTGGAGAATATAAGACTAAAGTATCCTCCTTTTATGCATTCAAGTTGGTACAATTACCTAAGTGGTTCAAGCTAATAAGAAAGACACTGGTAAATGATACATAAAATATAAAAATTCAATCTTGGGCCCACATACTATGTGTATGATTTAGATGGACTTGTGAGTATTTATAATGAGATCTCAGTTGCTTAATACAATCATGAATTTAAAATAGTTGAAGTTCTCAGAAAGAGACTGATTGTGATTAAGAAAATGTATCATTGTGTCTAAGGTCTATAAAGGCAATACTTGATAAGTTCAAGTAGGCTTGATAAGTTCAAGCAATGTTTGAGGAAGTTCAAACAAAACACAGAGAAGTTCTTGATGAGTTCAAGAGAATTGAAGTGTACTTGATAAGTTCAAGTGCATTGATGATACAATCCTAGCAAGATCAATGCATGAAGATGAATTTGGAGTTGCAAAGGAGATAAAGGGGAGTGGCAAGGAGGGTGACACCTATAGCCCGCCAACAGTTACGGGTGGCACCTTAGCCCAAGCCTCGGGTGTTAGGCACCTTTCACACCCGGCGCGTCCACCCTTGGCACCAAGTGCTAGCATCCATGGTCCAATGGTATCACCCTCCTCCAAAGTCATCAATGAATTCCCTAAATGCTTATTGAATCCACTCTAAGGCTTGGGAGGACCCATGACAAGAGCTATGGCAAAGAAAGCTCAAGAATGCCTTAGTCTCTTTATGGGTACCTTGGCGGCCAAGCAAGAGCACCAAGAAGAACATCAAATCTTGGGAATCAAGCTAGAAATACTTGGCATGTAATTGGATGAGGACTACAATGGATTCATCAAGGAAGGAACCATCTCTTGGCTTGAAGACCCGGGCATCAACAACAACTTTCAAGACTTCTCTACACTTAGCCATTTTTGGGGCTCTTTGGACACTTACAACCAAAGTGCTCCAAACATGGCCTAAAGTGTATTCATTGGATAGGTTATGAAGAATAAAGGGAACCAATCCAACTGGTCTCACTCAATTTGGACTTCAAATGAAGCTTGGGGACCCAATTGAAGATTGCTAAAGTGTTACTATCAGCAGTGGTCCTCTCCTGAAGAATGAAGCCAAAACCCATTAAGGAGTGATTGGGACCATCTTGAACGGTTCATACCTCTTCAAGATACCATCCTATCTTACTTTAAAGACAATTCAAATATAGTTTCATATTAGGACACTTATGGTAATGCTTAGTTAGCTAAGTAGCTCTAATTAGCTAGGTTAACTAGGTTAACATCTAAGTAAGGATGAATATCTTAAATTAGTTGCTAATCTAGGGTATGTTAGTCATTGCATGTTAAGCCCAGCTAGGAAGGAATACCCTAGGGTATACATTTTGATCACAAACACATTTTGAAGCTAGAACTCAAATATTACAAGATTGAGGAAGCTTTTTGCTCTCTCTTGTTCAACTAGGGTTCTCCTTCAACCTCCACTATCCATCCCCTAGGTTTAATCCATTTGAACTAGGAATGAAATATGTATTGCTCCAACACCCGTTTGGAGAAGTTCTAGATCCATCTGATTGAACCCGGCTTCAAAACAAACCCAATGATGCCTCTTGCTAGGGTTTGAGCCACTTCTACCTCCTTCCATTCTTCCTCTTAGATCCGGGTTTCATATGAGATTCCAATAATCAATGGAGGCTCATATCATTTGGTATCAAATCTAAAAGTGGACAGGAAGAATGTTTTTTTACAAGACACTTGCGGCCGAAACTATCAAGTACCAAAACCATAGTTGTTCATCTTTGAAAGTACTTGGTATTCTTGTTTGTTCTTGTTGTTTTTCAGTTCAAATATTCTTTCAACACCCTATTTCAAGTGTTTTGAGTTTCTAGAACCTTTTGTTCTTCAACTCCTTTCTCAGATTTGTGGTGGTTTTTTATCGCTAAAAATTTGATATTTATATTTTCCTCATAATAACGCACGATCTAATCAATCCTAGTTTAGTGGCTTAATAGTGAGGGTCAAGCCCAAGGAAAGGTGTGTTTAGGAATAGACATCTTTGATCTTAAGGATTCGGTAGTGAGAAGGTGGAATGGTGGATGAAGGTAAAGTTGGTAACGATTGAAGGTATGATCAAGAGATTCAGATAAATTCGACGTCAGGCACTCTAAGAAAAAGGAACTAGTTTTCACAAACAGTGAAGATGAAAGTTGATTTTAATTCAATTAGGTGAAGATTCTCCCAATATTGTTTCACATATACGGGGTGTTCATTATTGTTCTTAGGATGTATTCAAGGATGTCTTAAGCGAACAATTCTATTCTTATCTCTAAGTAATAGTTATTACTCTCTAAAGGCCATACCTAGCACTCTCGTGATCTAAATTACACTTTTAGGCCTCACGGCTCCTAATCATTCATCAATTAATTTCTTCAGTTATCTCTAATTTTCAGTAAATCAACCAATTGATTCTATGTTCATTATGCTCAATTAAGTCATTTTAGACAATCAACCGAACAAATAATTAAGAAAATCGCATATGCCACTAGCAATTTTCCATGGAAATATCCATGCTCAAGAATCAATTCCTCAATCAATCATGGATAGAAATCCATAATAAAACCCCTTAATGAAAAAATCCTAGGAGATAAATAAACTACTCACTAATACACATGATGACCCAAATAATCAGCAATAAACAATAAATAGACATGGATAAATTAAAGGAGATAAAGGTAAGAAGGAACTCTAATAGAGTGCTTCTCAACATCTCCCTTGAAGATCCATCAAGCATCCATCCACAAAGGTTTGAAAACCCAAAACTCCTCTCAAAAAATGGAGTAAATGTTGCTACAATCCATAGCCCAAAATAATCTACCAGCTAAACTTACTGAAAATGGCCTAACTTGCCTATTTATAGCCTAATCAGTTTCCCAAAAGTACCCCTAACCAATTTGGGCGCCTGAGACTAACCAAAAAGGGAAAACTTGGGGTTTAAGTCACTGATAATAAGCTGGCCATGTGTTGAATGGATAAGATCAGAATGAGTAGGCGGTACTTTAAGGCACCAAAGTGGTGCCTGGTCACGCCTTGGTTTCTTCAGACTTCCACCTCAGATTACCTGGGAGTGCCTCAGAGTCACACCTTTCAAATTAGTCTTCTAGGTGTGGGGCTGGTGAAAGGCGTGAAAAATGCTGCCTTGCTTAGTTGAGGTGGGTCATGGAAGTGGCAATAATTTCACCCGGGACTCACGCCAAGGATGGTCAAGGCAGAACATGGGGGCTCTAGTTTTGATGCCAGGTAGTAACGCCATTCTTGCGCCTCAACGTTTTATCCTCCATTTTGTTCCCTTGTGCTTTCTGGCCAAAAAATCCTTTAACTTGTCCAAATTGCTGCTTCTTTTCTCCAACCTGTAAAAGACAATAATTACAAGTAAACTGCACCAATTTCTCAAAGAAAAAGCATGTAAAATAGTGCTTAATTTATGTATAACACCTTGAAAATGAGTGTGTTTGTTTATACACACATCAATTTTCACAAGATAAACCAGTTTCAAAATCAAAAGTTGCAAAGTGGAAAAGTTGTTCATCTTCTCGGTTTTATTGTTCAAGTTGTTCATTAGTTGTTCAAAAAGGTGTTCTTGAGTTTTACCTAAAACCCTAAGACCCAAAACAGGTAGATGTGGTACTCAATCATCTCGGGTGAAAATTGAAAATAGTAATAAAACAAGTTCAAAAGAGAAAAGCTCAAAGGAGCATCAAAGGGATAAACCTTAGAAAAGAGAAGGGGATTGTTTGTTGTTTAAGTCTCGGTTTCAAATTTGTTTTCACCACAAGTCTTACTTAAACCAAAAGCCTTTTACAAATTCCAACCCTTGTTCTTTCGGCCCCCATCCAATCAAACCAAAGTTTCACAAAACCTAGCTACCATAAAACGGCAACTAATGCTTTCCTAAGTGGGTTTTTAAGGCTTCACAATCTTTATTTTCGGTTCAAATGTTTTGTCAACCATTTTCCTAGGGGTCTAGTTTGGATTTGATAGGAGGGTTGTAGAACTCACAAGTTTGAACTTAGAGTGCAAACGGCCGAGAGCACTAAAAGAGAGAAACACTTGTGAGGTCAAAACAACATTTCTTCTTGTTGTTTGATTGTGTAGGTACAACTTGTTACCATGGCGGATATGGCCAAATTGCAAGCTCAAATTGAGTAGATTTCCAAGACATTGAGTGACATGAATACTCAAATGGGTCAAGGTTTTGATAGGATAAGCAAGGTTGAGGTAGCTCTTGGCAATTAACCCACAAGTGAAGCAAGTGTTCATGATCCATTCAAGATGAACCAACCTACACCACCTCACATCAATATGGCCTCCAACAACTTCCAAACACCTCGCTATCAACAAAATCCTAACCAAAGGAGACCCCCTGAGCAAGCAACCCTCAATAGGCCACCAAACCCTCATCGACCTCCTACCATACTCACACCTATTAATGAGCTTGGTGACACCTACTATGAGCACCCACCTTTACACGACCAAAGAAAGAGATTGTGGCATAAGGAGCAAGACTTTGAGCCTTGCCAACAGAGGGGTCAAGAACAAAGAAGGAGGGACCCTTACATTCAGGAAGAAGGCATGGATGACCAATAATGGCCTAGAGGCTGAGAGAAAAGAAGGAGAGGGCATCCACCCGAGAAACAAGCCCTAAACAATGTGACGCTGCAGCTCATCCCCCTTTGAAGGCAAGAGTGACCCGAAAGAGTTCTTTTCTTGGGTGAAGAGGGTGGATATGATGTTTGACTTCTATGGGTATAATAATGAAATTAGGTTGAAGTTGGCTGTGATTGAGTTTTGTGGCTATGCAATGACTTGGTGGGAGAAAGTTAATATGGAAAGGGAAATAGGGAATATGCAACATCTAGATTCTTTGTTGCAACTCAAGGCACTCGTGAGGAAGAAGTTTGTGCCTCCCTACTATGATAGAGAAATGTGTCAAAAGCTTCAAACATTGATACAAGGTAGTAGGTAAGTACAAGACTACCAAAAAGAGCTTGAAGGAGTAATGATGAGATTCCACAACCAAGAGGGTAAAGAAGGAAAGATGGCTCAGTTTCTACATGGTTTGAGAGAGCATTTGTCTAAACAATTGGAGCTTTGTGAGTATAGAAGCTATGTGGACAAAGCCATTAGAATTGAAAGGAAATTGAAGAGGACTTCTACTACCACCACCTCCACTTTACAACCACCCAACCGAGCCACTTGGTCCAAACCACCCACCATAAAACCTTTCAAAAAAAAAAAGACCATTCCCACCAACAAATAGACCACAAGGCAAAGCTCAAAAAATAAACCCTAACCAATTCCCTTGACCAAACAACCAACCACCAAGAAATGCACCCAATCAATCTCCAAATGAACCAAGGCCTCCATCAAGGACCATTAGGTGTTTTAAATGTGGTGGAAAAGGCCATTATGCAAGAGAGCGTGCAAACAAAAGGGTGATAGTGATGCGGCCGAATGGAGATTTTTCAAGTGAAGATGAACAAGATGTTGTTCATGTGGAAGATGTTGAAATAAGTGATGATGATGGGATTGCGGATCCTCGCGAGGGACATTTTTTGGACACCAAGAGAGTTTTTCACACTACACCCATGATTGAGGAAGGGAATCAAAGGGAGAACCTCTTCCAAACTAGAGCTTGGGTAAAAGGAAAGATTTGTAGTGTTATCATAGATGGAGGGAGTTGTACCAATGTAGCAAGTGAAGAAATGGTTGAGAAACTTGGCATCCACCTCTCAAAGCACCCTCAACCATATTCTCTACACTAGGTAGATGACAATGCCCAAGTCAAAGTAACATTCCAAGAGAAGGTTCTGATGAAGATTGGCAAGTATGAAGAAGATGTGTTGTGTGAGAAGATGCATGGTTCAGACATCTTGCTTGGAAGACCATGGTAATATGACAAAGATGCCACTTACTTTGGGAGAAGCAACCAATAGACTATTTCTCACCTTGGCTGAACCCTAACCCTCACCCATTTGTCCCCTTTACAGGCTTTTGAAGATCAAAAACACCTTGCAAGTGAGAGAGTTGGGAAGAACTAGAAAAAGGGAAGTAAGAAGAGTGTAAAAAGTGAGAGGGCCCAAGAGGCCGCAAGAGAAAGAAGAGAGAATGCATGAGAGGGAAACACAAGTGGTGTGAAAGAGAGAAAACCCCACATTACCAAAGAGAGAGATATAAAAAATGCTTTCTTACCTATGAAAATAGGTTTTCTCATGATTCCTTCTCATTACATGCTAACACTTGACAACATTTATTCTCTTTCTTTTGTTGTGTCTCATGTATTGCAGAACTTTGAAGATGTCTTTCATGAACCCCAAGGTCTCCATCAATACTGAAGGATTGAGCACCACATTGATTTAGTCTCGGGTGCCCCTTTACCAATAAGAGCCGCTTATAGGACTAACCCTCAAGAGACCAAGGAGATTCAAGCACAAGTTGAAGAATTTATTGCAAAGGGCTACATCCAAGAGAGCCTCTCACCATGCATGGTCCTAATCCTTTTAGTTCCAAAGCAAGATGGAATTTGGAGGATGTGCATGGATTACTGACCCATCAACAAAATCACTTTAAAGTATAGACATCCTATCCCTAGATTAGATGATTGGATTGATAAGTTGAGTAGTGCATGTGTGTTCTCTAAAATAGACTTGAGAAGTGGCTACCATTAAATAAGAATGGGAAAGGTGGTGAATGGAAGACTAGATTCAAGACTAAGATAGGATTGTATGAATGGAATGTTATGCCTTTCAGCCTAACTAATGCACCTTCTACTTTCATGAGGTTGATGAACCATGTCTTGAGAGAGTCTATAGGAAAGTTTGTGGTAGTCTACTTTGATGATATTCTTGTCTATTCCAAATCACACAATGAGCATGTTGAGGACTTAAAACATTTCTTAGGAACACTTAGCTTTGAGAAATTGTATGCTGAACTTGAGAAGTGTGTGTTTTGCACCAATAAAGTAAACTTCCTAGGTTATGTTATCAGTAAGGATGGCTTGAGAGTTGATGAAACCAAGGTTAAGGCCATTAAGGAGTGACCTACTCCTAAGTCCTTAACCGAGGTTAGGTCCTTTCATGGCCTACCTAGTTTCTATAGGAAGTTTGTGAAATATTTCTCTACAATTGCCTCACCTTTGCATGAATTGTCTAAGAAGAATGTGCCTTTTGTGTGGGGTAAAACCCAAGAGCATGTTTTTTGAGAGTTGAAGTCTTGGTTGATGAATGCTCCCCTACTTACCTTGCCTAACTTTGATAAGTTGTTTGAGATTGAGTGTGATGCTAGTGCCACAGGTATAAGGGCCATTTTGCATCAAGAGAACTGACCCATTGCTTTTTTTAGTGAGAATCTAAGTGGTGCCACACTTAACTACTTCACTTATGACAAAGAGCTTTATCCTCTTGTGAGGTCATTAGAGGTGTGGTCTTACTACCTTCTCCCTAAAGAATTCATTATGCACACAAATCATCAATCGCTAAAGTACTTAAAGGGATAAGGAAATTTGAACAAAAGGCATGCTAAATTGGTTGAGTACATTGAGCAATTCCCTTATCTCATTAAGTACAAGAAGGGAAAGGAAAATATTATAGCCGATGCATTGAGTAGGATATATGCATTGTTCACTACATTAAATGCTAAGTTAGTGGGCTTTGAGTGCATTAGAGACATGTATGCAAATGATGTGGATTTTGGTGTAATATATGGTGAATGTTTGTCTCATATGCTTAATTCCTATTACGTATTTGATGGATACTTATTTAAGTCCAAAAGGTTATGTGTGCCAAGATATTCAATGAGAAGTGTAATCATCCAAGAAGCTCATGATGGCTTCTTGATGGGCCACTTTGGAGTGGAAAAGACTTATGAAGAGGTGAAGAGCAACTTCTATTGGTCGGGGGTAAAGAATGAGGAGATGAAGCTTTGTGCATCTTGCACAACATGTAAAAAGGCTAA
>JBBYHH010497862.1:0-11129 GCA_038382905.1 Daphne laureola
TTTGTTTTTCTTTCTAAAACCATACATTCTTTGATTTTATAATTTTTTCACTTCTCCTATAATCCTTTATTTTTGTAATCTATACATTTTAATCTCGAACATTTTTAATTAAATATAATGAGCAGTCGTTTTTCTTCTCTGGACGTTAAAATACTAACAATCTCTTCCCAATATTTATATGTATTTGTATCCGTATAACTTCTCAAGAATCTTACTATATTTTGTTAAAATTTTTGCACATGCCATGTGTCCTCATTTCTCTTAATCATTTAATATGAGAATACTTAACTGTAATTTAAAATTGTCTACCTCAAACGCTTAAATAGATGAAAAAAGTTTGTACTAGGCAATGCAGTGAAACTTGAAAATTTCATTACTTATCATAAATAGGTTGTATTACAAAAACCAAAATATCTAATTAATATAAATTTTTTATAATATTCTATCTTACATCGGTTACCACATAAAAACCCATAACAACATTTACTAATAAATTTTTTGCTATGTTAATAAGAGAAAATAAATTTTAAATTTCAATAATTTTTATTCATCACATTGATTTTTTTTTTTATTGTCTCTGTCAGTGGACGCAGGTGGGAAAGAAAACTAGTATGTAACAATTAGAGTAACTGATGTAACGATGAAAGGGACTTTTGAAGGGTTATCATAGTCTCTAAAGCAAAACATCATAATCACACCTTATTTCTTAGAGGAAGACCATTTTCAACCTACCAAGTAATTCTATTCAATCAAACAGTATAAAAAATAAGCCGGAGTAGGTAAATAAACCAAAGGCATGTTTGGTCCATAAAAAACCAAAAAAACTAAGTTGTCTCTTTCTCTTTCATGTTTACCTCCTATTGTGTCAGAATGAACCATACATACGTAAGGCCTTAAGTAGCACACAAAAGTGCAGACTCCTGATCCTTCTATACCTAGGACTGAATACTAGTGGGGGCAAATTTGTAGTGATATATAAATTGACAATTACATCTAAAAAAGCAAGCATCCACGACAATTGTCAATTGAAAATGACAATTACATATTCAAGCAAACAAATAAAAAATGCATATTCATAAAATAAAATAAAATAAAAAAGTGCATATAAAAATTTGAATACAGAGACATTGGTGGTTTGCCATGTGTTGATTGGAGATGGTCAGATTCGGCAAACAAACAGGGTCAACAAATCTACTAGGCAATGGCAATGGCAAACAAACAGGGTCACAGTGGTTAAATCGAGTCATTGTTATAAGCTAAGGGACCAAAGTGCTTATGGGTATAGTTTAGGGGTTTGTATGTAATAAGATTTCAGTAGATATTTGGTGAGGGCAAATTACGCATATGAGATTCAAACTTATCCAAAATATACTTTTATACCTCATAGTTTTTAAAAGTTCAGTGGAGGCATTTGTCCCCACTTTGTGTCCGCCCCTGCTTCTATCTATCAATAACTGTGCGCATTGCGTGGATGTGAACAACTAGATTCCCTCAAATTACTTGTAAAAAAATAGTGGCTTGTTTTGAATAACTTGAGACAGCTAGAGGGTGCAAGATGATTTTGTGCTTTCATTGTGGTCAACACAAATTTTGGAATCTTGATACGGCAAAACTGTCTCCAACTAACAATAGAGTACTAGGGAACATGAAACAGACCCTGTACCAGTTAGTAATTTCTTCCACGGCACTATATTATAGATCAACCTTCTCAATAAAAATAAACATAACTACATAAAGATATGTCATTTTTTTTTTGTTCATGACTCGTGAAGCTCAGTTCATTTAATATGATTTAACTATCTAAGTTTGAAGTACGAGTGCGGTTCATTTTATATTCCAAACTCAAATTGATTCGCGAGTTGATTAGAATCGAATCTTAAAGATATAAATTCGGTTTATTTTAATATCCGAATCAGAATTTCAGTTCGAGCTCGAATATATGGCTCGTAAACCTTAGCTCAATTAAAATGATTTGAACTCGAACTCAAATTGATTTGCGAAAGTCTAAGTTGGTTTAAGGGGCTTATTGTTGTGAAAGGAACCATGGAGATGTGAATAGAGCTTTTAGGAGAGTGAGCCAAGCGAAGGTCTACTGAGAGTGAAGTGATAATGATAATGACAGCAACCGAAGCCGAAGCCGAAGCCGAAGCCGAAGCAAAACCAAACCAATCCACCAGTCTAACTTCAGCGACCGTATCGGCTTTGGCATTGGGATGTTCATTTGGGAATTTCATCGAACATTTTCCGGACTATAAATAAGCTCCCACCGCCCACAGATGTCAGTCTCCATTGTTGCGTCTCTTGCCACTTCTCTCCTCTCTTCCTCTTACACATTCATACCATCTTCTTCGTCTTCTTCCTTGTTTTCGACGAGATTGCTATTTCGATCGCGGCCTGGCCTCAGATTCTCTCTCGCAATCTCACCCTTGTGCTCTCCTGCAGCCAGACTCATGGCTCACACTCTCGCTCGCGCCACTCTCGGCCTCACTCAGCCCGTCTCCATCGAACACCCCAAGGTGCGACTTTCCTGATTCGTTATCCACCGTGGTTTGACTTCCCTTCCTTGTATTGTACCCGTATGTACTGACCAGTTGATCTGTGGTGATAAGATAAAATCATTGATGTTCTATTATCTTCAGATTCTTCAATTTTTGTGTTTGCTATCTGACATTAAATTTTGTATCTGATCTCATTGGCTTTCGTTCTTGGTTCGATTATATTTGTTGTTGTTCATGTTATATTGGGTCAGTACTGAACTCATCTTCCACTTCGTGAAACTTCACAAACAGATCTCTTTTGCCGCAAAGGCAGTTGATGTGTTGGAGTGGAAAGGGGACATTCTTGCGGTGGGGGTCACTGAGAAAGACCTAGCCAAGGATGAAAATGCCAAGTTTGAGAACTCTATTCTGAAAAAGTTAGACGCTAAGTTGGGTGGTCTATTGGCTGAGGCCTCCTCCGAGGAGGATTTCACTGGAAAAACTGGCCAGTCAACGATCCTCAGGCTTCCTGGCCTTGGCTCCAAAAGGATTGGTTTGATCGGTCTTGGGCAGTCCACATCATCCACAACAGCTTTGCGCAGTCTTGGTGAGGCTGCAGCTGCTGCTGCAAAAGCTTCACAGGCCAGTAATGTTGCTATTGTGCTTGCGTCTTCAGATGGACTCTCAGAGGATTTAAAGCTAAACACTGCTACTGCCATAGCAACTGGTACTTTGCATTTCACTTCCGCTGTTATGATTCATGCATCAGATTATAACTCGTGGCGAAAGCTATATGATGATTTTTTGGATTGTGATAGGGACTGTACTTGGGATTCATGAAGACAATAGGTACAAGTCAGAGTCAAAGAAATCACAGCTTAAATCTGTTGAAATTCTTGGTCTGGGAACTGGACCTGAGTTGGACAAGAAGCTGAAGTATGCAGAAGATGTTTCCTTGGCTGTAGTTTTTGGAAGGGAGCTTGTAAATTCGCCAGCCAATGTGCTCACACCTGGTTTGTACAAGTTTCTACTGCTTTATCTTATATCCTTACGTCCAAAGAAACTTGTCATTGAACAACCGTCTGTACATTTCTTAATAATGAATCAGTTGTCTCTTTGATGATAGAAATTGAAAATTTTAACTTCTATGCTGCAGCGGTACTGGCAGCAGAGGCTTCAAAACTGGCTTCTCTACACTGTGATGTTCTATCTGCAAACATCTTGACTGCAGAGCAGTGCAAAGAGTTGAAAATGGGCTCCTATCTAGGAGTTGCTGCAGCATCAGCAAATCCCCCTCATTTCATTCATTTGTGCTACAAACCCACAACTGGTCCTGTTAAAGCTAAGTTGGGACTAGTTGGAAAAGGCTTGACTTTTGACAGGTGAATATCATGTTTCTTTTTACAAGTTGATCTTAGTGAGTTTAGAGGAATGAGATGCGTATGTGTTTTAAAGTTAAGAGCAACAAATAGGAAAACCACTTGCAACTCTGAGTTGTGTTTTGCGTACTTGCAAGAATAGTTTTGCTATGATGCAAACATGAATGTTAGACTTTTTTCTGAACGACAAAGAGAAATTAACCATCTAGACTCCCATGACAAGTCTAAAATCAAACTACCACCTGAGAATGTTAGATTTGTGTAGTTTCAAAAGCTGTAGTCTTCCTTCAAAGAGGTCTTACTTTGGGATAGCTTGAAATTTACCTTTGCGTGTGTCTGTCTGTGTGTGTGTGTTTGTGTGACTGAAATATGAAAGAACACTTCGCGATGGCTTATATTGACACCAGCTTGATCTTTACTGTATCAATTGCCAATTTTGGGGTTTGACCTTTTTTCCCACCTTTCACCACGTACATATCTTTTAGACTCACGAATGTATTTTTCTTCTTTCTCTACTTTTGTTTTCCCCTTTTTACTGATCTGGTACCGGTACCACAATTGTCATTAATGAGTAATTTGAAATTCAACCTTGTGTTTTCTTGTCTTGAACTCTTGATGTTTTTGTACTTGTTGCTTACCTTATGGTGGTTCTTTGCTTCAGTGGTGGCTACAATATCAAGACTGGACCTGGATGCTCGATTGAGCTCATGAAATGTGATATGGGAGGTTCAGCAGCTGTACTTGGTGCAGCCAAAGCCATTGGTCAAATCAAACCTCCTGGTGTAGAGGTACACTGACGTTTTACCATACTTTTCAGCATCATTTCCTTTTTGATTAAAAAACATATTTAAGCTGTTTTTCTGTCACAGACAAATATCTGTTGGATTTTGTGTGTCATACATTCAATCAAGCTGATCTATTATCATTGTCTTTAACTTTACAATGGTGTGGTCTTGCAGGTTCACTTTATTGTAGCAGCTTGTGAGAACATGATCAGTGGAACAGGCATGCGTCCTGGGGATATTGTCACTGCTTCTAATGGAAAGACTATAGAGGTATACTTCTCCTCATTGTCCTACTCATGCAACAAAAAAGAGGTTTCTCAAATGACATCTAGTGTATAAATACCTTCCGATGGTGGGTTTTGACATGATTTCTGTCTGACAGTTTGTTTCATTGCAAAATTAAGCAGACATGTTTGTTCTGGTTTTAGCTGTGCAGTTGCGGGGTCATTTGCTCAGAGCTGTAAACTTGTATCTAATGCATGATTCATAAATTCTAATTCTGATGTGTAATCTTTGATCACTGAAGTTTTAATTGCCAGCAGCCAGGTTATCTTAATTTAGGACAATGACCGCTTCATACTGTTATATTAACACAATGAACAGAAGAACATGCTGTGTAGTGTACACAGGACATCATTTTATTTTCTTTAAAAAAACGCGGAAATTGTACTGATAACATATGGCTGCAAGACATAAATTGTTGTAGACGAATACCATTTTTCTATGTCTTTAAAAAAACGTGGAAATTGTACTGATAACATATGGCTGCAAGACATAAATTGTTGTAGACGAATACCATTTTTCTATGAGAGATGTATGTACATTCACTCTTTTAAATCAGGTTCTGAGGAACTGTTAAGAGTGCTTATTTTCTGTGCCCATGCTCATATTTTTGTTTGCTGCAAATTTGAATATGTGCCGTGATTGTTGCAGGTCAATAACACTGATGCAGAAGGCAGGCTAACACTTGCTGACGCTCTTGTATATACTTGTAACCAAGGTGTAGAGAAGGTACTTTTTTCCACCCTCCTGGTTTTCTTGTTCAAATCTGCAGCTTCTGTACCCTGCCTGGGAGTGGGGACTGTTTTTTTCTTTATTTATGGCCCTTGTACGAGTATACTTGGGGAGCAGGTATTTAAATTTTTTTTTTCCTGGCAGGTGATTGACCTGGCGACATTGACGGGAGCTTGTGTTGTTGCACTTGGTCCCTCAATTGCAGGTGATTCTTTTCTCTACTGTGAGCTTATAATAATGTTTGTCTGGAAAGAGCAGTGGAACTTTGTTTTTTCCGATTAGAAGAGCTGTTGATTCTCTCTCATTATGCTTGCAGACATTTTCTCGTACCATGACTTCACATTTTGACTTAACTCTATGCTCTTTGGTATTGTTGTTGAATGGATTACTAATGATGGTATTTTTTGGTTGTCAATGTGTAGGTGTCTTTACTCCTAGTGATGAATTGGCAAAAGAGGTATTTGAAGCCTCTGAGGTCAGTGGTGAGAAACTGTGGAGGATGCCTATGGAGGATAGCTATTGGGAATCAATGAAATCAGGAGTTGCTGATATGGTAAACACAGGTGTCCGGCAGGGTGGTGCTATCACTGCAGCATTATTCTTGAAACAGGTACCTGCTAAGTTCAGTTGTCTTGGCTTCACCCGTAGTTGCTTCGTATCTTCCCCACTTACCCTGAACTGCCGCTGACTTGATATACTCCCTCCATCCCAAATTGTTTTGAGCATTTGACTTGACATGGAGATTAATGAATATTGAAGACTTGAGGGTAATAAGGTAAAACATGCAAAAGTAATTTTTTGGGTGGAGAAGGGAAGTTGATGGTTAAAAGGCAAAAATGATGTGAAAAGGAGGTTTCCTTTCCTTAAAAGGAAACGATCAGATCTTTTTTGGACAACTCAAAAAGGAATACGATTGGATCACTTTTCAGGATTATTAGAGTCACTTTTATTCATTGTGATAAGGCATCACAGAAAGTGGTGGGAGGGATTTGTTGGGGAAACTGTTAAGAGTACTACTAGCATATAGGAGTAAGTTTCTGATGTGCACAACGGTATCTGCTGATCATGGTGTTTCATGTTTGATTTAAAGTTTGAAAAGCTATGTATCCCTATATTCCTGAAGATAGAAAGCTTATGATGGAGTTGGTAAATGCAGTTTGTTGATGAGAAAGTTCAATGGATGCACATCGACATTGCTGGCCCTGTGTGGAATGACAAAAAGCAAAGTGCAACAGGATTTGGAATTTCCACCCTGGTGGAGTGGGTTCTCAAGAACTCTTCCTCCTAGGTGAGTTCTGTCCTGTGTGTGCAAGGAAGGTGAAGGAGATAAACAAGGATGATATGGATTTGGATTCATGAATAACATTTTGTGTGAGGAGGCTCTGGGTTGCAGAGAGGTTCCCAGAAGATTATCAATCCTTGTCGTACTCAAATGTTTTTAGATTCATCATCCATCTTTCTTATGTACAATAAATTTGTTTCACTTTGTTTATTTTGGTAAAAAAAGCCCATTTTCAGGCTGAAAACGTTTCTTGTTTTACCGGTGTTAGGCATAAAGCTTTGCAACCTACCATATTAAAGGTCTAGGTCTAACCGTGTATACTACTCCACTATATTAGATTTATGGGAGCTTAAACTTGGCAACCTATAACTTGTGCGCATATAAAGAAGATTATTAAATGTGTCGGTGCGTAAAATTGATGGATTAGATTTAGACGAGTTTAAATAGGTGTAAATGAAGATCGAAAGTTACATAGGTAAACTTACGAGTAGAGCCGAATAGAGACTTAGATTCATGTAACCTATCTGAACGAGTTGTAATTATGGCTCAATTAATTCAACACCATCAACAATCCTCCATTGAAAATTTAGTAATTTTTTGTCTCAAAAGTGGTAACCTAACTTGATTATGAGTGACTATTTTAGCTGGAAAACAATAATTCAAACGGAACCATGTTTATGAGAGGTTTATTTGTGGTTTTAAAAAAGGAAAAAGTACCAAATTAGCATTCACTTTTGCGTTTTGGCACCACTCCTAAAAAGGGCTCATTTTAGGCACTCCCGTTTGTGTGTTTGGTGCTGGTTTGGCATCGCCATCCATAACTAACGGATTCGTGTTCTTCTTTGCTGACTGGGTGTGGTCTTTTTGACACGTCGACCATATCAAGTACCGTTGCTTCTGATACAAATAAGGCGAGGAGAGGAGTTGAGGGTTTTTTCAAACGCCATACTTACCTTCAACTAAGAACAATGGAGTTGTCGGCCGGTGAACCCAGCTGCTCGAATTCTTCACATTCTCCAAGCGAGTCGTCGTTATCTGTGAAATGCTGTCGAAGCTTCAAGTACGGCGGAATCCACAGCGGAAGTAAGTATTTTTCGTGATGCAGCTCTAGGTTTTTCGGGTGAACTAAAATTTGTAATTTTAGTGACGTTCCTGCTTAAATTTCATCTAAATTCTGGTTTAGGGTTAGGTTTCGACTGTATTTTAGGGTCCATGGTTGTTGGAGACCTTGTATGTTTACTTTATGTTTTGGCATTAGGGTTTGTGGCTCTGTTTTTTTTACGGTAGGACATTAGAAGAGGCTTGATTATATGAAGTAGGGAATTTTTGTAAATTTCATTGTTATCTCTATCATCTGTTATGTTATGGCTTACGTGTATGAAAGTATGATAAAGGTTATTGTAGGAAAAGTGTATTGTTATATGAAGCATATATTGTGTGGGTAGCTTTGCTTAAGTTACAAGCATTGTAGGTCTCAGTAAAATGATTAATTTGCTCTCTGTTGATTTGTGTTTGTAGGTTTTGTGGGGCTGGTTTTCTCTATACTATACATCATGGTGGTTCATTTGGTGTGAATCCATATAGATATGAGGGCGGATCGATTAAAGTACATAAGAGTAGAGACTATTTTAGTGATTGAGGGTCGTTTGTTGAGTTTATGAGAAGTAGGGAGATTATGAATATCTCAAGAATTCACTATCAGAGTGCTCGTGCTTTATCAACTCCAGGTGATGTAAGGCTTGTTTGGGATTTTGAGAGTGCAAGGGGGGCTGTTCTAAGTGTGTTTGAGAAGAGATCTATAACTCTTTATTGTGAGGTTGGGGATAGTCCATCATTGTATAACCCTGTCCCTGTTATTGTGGATGATGATGTTGTTAATGTAACCCCAGGAACTGGTAATGAAGGTGATTATGGTGGTTGGAGGGACAAGGGTAAAGGGATCATGGTTGAGGAGTATGAGGAGGTAGGTGGCAGTGAGGAGAAGAGTGATGAGAACATCCTCAGAATGAGAAGTGGGCCTGCCGGCTGTCTATCTAGACATGCTTAACATGAATAAGGTACATGAATGCCAATGGTGTATGGGCTAAGTGATGAAGTAAGGATACATATTTTCTGATGGCAATTGTGTTTATTATGTGTGATGTGTTTTGATACGGATCTTCTGTTTGATAATTTGTATCATGCATAATACATTGCATCTACACTACAGAGCCAATAGGAATACTGCTGCTTGCTTATGTATGGTAGTTAACTGTTACATTGTGCTCTTTCTTATATTATGGGATTTCATAAAAATGGTCAACACTCACAGATAACAGGTGTTGCATCCAAAGTTAAGGAACAAAGATCTTGCTTCATTTGATACTATTGGAAAAAGGCATCAAATGCCTAAGCACCCGTCAATATCGATTGAGTCCCCTCCTTTGCAGATTCAGGATCCAGCAAAGCTGGTGTGGAATTTTAGGGTAGATAATGACA
Organism: Daphne laureola; assembly: GCA_038382905.1. NCBI lineage: Eukaryota > Viridiplantae > Streptophyta > Magnoliopsida > Malvales > Thymelaeaceae > Daphne > Daphne laureola. The sequence goes on from JBBYHH010497862.1 coordinate 9,416, forward strand.
TTTCTGAACAGCCTTTGGCTGGTGAAGGCCAGGGGAACTCGGTAGACCAGTCCTGGGATATGACTTTAGAGGTGGTACGTTCTGATACTCGCACCACATTACGTGCTAGTTCTCGGAACAACCTTACGGAACTGACTGATTCTGATGATGATTCTGATGGTTCTGATAATGATGACTCTGATGATACAGATTATGATGGTTATGATTATGATGAGAACAGATGCTTCCGTTCACGGAGGGTGAGATCAGAGGTTAGACCCGACTGATTTATATAAGGCCATTCATGTGATAGTGGCTGGTGACAGCATGATTGTCACTGTCGGGTCAGGGACACGGATGATGGTGGTTCAGTTGATGCCCGGTGGGCCCAGAAGCCCCGGGTAGATTGCACCACAGGTTCTGATGAGTTGATCTTGTTAGAGCGCTTTTAGCATCTCAATTTCCCTCAATTTATAGGTATGGGAAGGCCGAAGGTGGACGAATCAAGGTATACAGAAGTGGATCGACTTTTTGGGAGGCTGGGTTTTCCTTCTGATGATATGGTTTTGCTGGCCATGTTTAAGCTTCACGACTAGGTGTTCAACTGGTGGAAGGGAGTGGTGGGTGCAAGGAAAGCGGAGTATGTACAACGGAATAGGTGAGATCCCGTCATGACCTGGGAGTAGTTCTCCCATATGTATCATGAGCGGAGGATAGGGGTAGAGGCCCCACTCCATCTGAAAGTATGTGAAAGGAATGATTGAACTGAGGTAACAAAGAGGACAACTATAAGAATAAAAGGAATTGTGATTAAATGGGTTAAGTCAGCGCAACACTTATAAATTCTGAAATAGTAATGATAGTTATTGGTTTCAGTATGCACAGCGGAACAAGATTAAGAAGGGATAATAGACAGTAATGATGATAGAATTATGTTTAGAGAATGTAACTGCTAAGATGAGCAGCCGTAACGACTGACAGCTCCAGGTAAGGTAAGATGTATGGGAAAATGTGCTTCATCCACAAAGCTATGTGGGCACGGACTAGGTGTTAATGATCCTTGGGTGCCGTATCAGGGACGCCGTACATGATCTCTGTTATGCATTATTCGATGATGTATTATGATGCTTCCGTGATGTACTGTGGTTATAGGAGAAAGATGTCTTTATGATCCAATGTATTCCTCAATAACTCAGTACGAAAGCTTAAGGTAATAAAGATCATGTGAAGGATAAGTGCGCGGACACGGAGGTGCGGAAGCACCAAGTGTCTCTTGAAGATGATAATGGAAAGATTGGTAGGGTTTAAGGTAAGGATGATATATGTGAATTGACAGAATGATTCGGTGGAGAGCAACTGCCCTCCACACCAATGATAGGAAAGAAAATTAAATACAAGATTATGACAGAGATATGGGGATTGTTAAGGTTAGATCTGTTTATGATAATGTGTACCAATTAGTCTTACGACTCGGTACTGTTTGTGATTGCCAGATCGAAATACCGAAAGCTGACTCGGGGTGCAACAAGATGCACCCTGAGGGATGGGACACCGCTGGGAGGCTCGGGATGGTAGTCTAAACTACCACTCGTTCCAAAGAGTAGCAGACAGGTGGTTCGAGCATTACCGTGCAGTGATAAAGTTAGGTAGGGGAAGGTGTTCTGCTAGGATAGTGAAATAGTTTACTATTAAGTGATTCTGGAATTGTGTGGCACACTGGGTGTGCCAAGTTATG
>JBBYHH010497973.1:0-11128 GCA_038382905.1 Daphne laureola
TCTGCGCTTACATAGATCAACTTCACTAGTTGGTATTGTTAGACCAGTTCTACATCACTGATCAAGTGAAACTTCCCAAAGAATAGGAAGGTTGATAGTTTGTTCTATCAACGTGTTGATCACAGTCTACTGTCATCATTCAAACTCTTGTTAGTCAGGTAGTTTGGCATAAAGTCTTGTGTGTGAGGCAGCCATTGAGAAAGCCGTGTTAGTCAGGCATTTGTAAAGTCATGTGTGTCAGACATTTGTAATGTCGAGTTTCCTCGGTTCATTCTATCTAGGATCAAGTCTAGCCAATCCAAGTCGTGTGGATTGACTGGATTGAGTGGACGGGATCCCGGCACTTCTTCCAGATGTTGTTGAGCGTGTTTTGGTAATATTCCATGAACCACAGATGCAACTTATCCCTGAAGTCGGGCTCCGTCGATGAATGCTCTTTCTGTTACAAAATTAGTTTTTGTTAGAAAATATAAACGTAAAACAAATAAGTTAATTTACAGGTAATTAACTTTTATAACTTACCCTAACCGCGCTAGTCTAGTCAGCCAACTCATAACTTACCCTAAAGTGATTCACGCAAATCATCGAAATCGCCTTTAAAACATATTTATCTCTCAAACTACAAAAAAAATCATATATATGTTAGTACATAAACATCCACATTAAAAAAAATATTGAAACTAAGAATTGTACGAGGCTCACTGTCTGATGCGAACGACTAGCCTGCCATCTGGTACCCTTTCTGGCAGTGGAAGTGGAGGCGGGGGTGGTTGTGCACCTTATCAGGGTCCCTTGCATGTACGGATGTGTTAGAGTGCGTGAGAGAGTCCTGACGAGGTCGGCTAGGCCGAGAGGATCGACCATGCGAACCACGAGAGAATGCCTTCCCTTGTGAACCCGAGACCGACTCATCTAGGCCGGGACCATCTCCCGATTATGTGTCCGCCATAACTAGAAACATAAAAAAACTACAGTAAGGCACATGTATTTCTAAAATATTGACAATTAAGTATTATAGTATTTAAACATTTCCATTTTACACAACAGTATATAACTTTACTTTTTTATCCCAAACATTTTCAAAATTTGCAAGTAAACCCCAAAGTTTTTAAAAATAACATTTGAACCCTAATCTTTTTCAAACTTTTCAAATCTAACCCAAACTTTTTATTAATCTAAATATTCACCCACACATTTCTAAAATTGTCATCTCAACCCCAAACATTTTCAAAATTTGCAAGTAAACCCAAAAGTTTTTAAAATATTACATTTGAACCCTAATCTTTTTCAAACTTTTCAAATCTAACCCAAACTATTTATTAAACTAAATATTCACCCAAACATTTTTAAAATTGTCATCTTAACCCCAAACATTTTGAAAATTTGCAAGTAAACCCAAAAGTTTTTAAAATATTACATTTGAAGGTGAATCTTTTTCAAACTTTTCAATTCTACCCCCAACTTTTTATTAATCTACATTTTCCCCCAAATATTTTTTCAAATTGTCATCTTAACCCCAAACATTTTTAAAGTTTGCAAGTAAACCCCAAACTTCTTTAAAACATACATTTAAACCCTAATCTTTTTCAAACTTTGTAAATCTACCCCAAACATTTTATTAATCTACATTTTCATCCAAATATTTTTTAGAAATTGTCATTTTAACCCCAAACATTTTTAAAATTTGCAAGTAAACCTTAAAGTTTTAAATAATTACATTTCAATACTAATTGTTTTCAAACTTTTCAAATGTACCCAATACATTTTATTAATCTACATTTTGACACAAATATTTTTCACCTAAACATAATTCAACAATAATTAAACATAAATTCATAAATGCAAATTCAATAGAAATTGAACATAATTCCTCAAATTCATAAAATTCAAATAATGTGAAAATTTAACACATTCAAATAATTGAACATATTTAGCAAAATTTAAAACAACAATGGAGCGTGGCAACGACCGATGGTTTTTCCGCTGTTGATCAAATAGTGAAAAAATTAGGTGAGGAAAATTAAAACAAAAATAGAAGGATGGGTAGAAACATCAAAACACTTACCGGCGATGTCAAGGAGGAAAATCACTCGCGGGCGGAAAAAGATGAGGCAGCTCGAATCAACACGTTGATGGCCAGTTACTGAAGATACAAACTTTAAGTTTTACAAGTAATGGAGCAATCAAAGATGAAGTCATCCACTGCACTACTTAGATACGGTTATGAGAGAAGCTATACAAGATTGAAGCTCTCAAAACTGATCAAGATTGAATAAGAAAATCGATCAAGTTGTTGAAGCCAGTCTCCATCAACGCGTTGATGGAAGATGACAGAGAATTTGAAAGATCTGTATCAACTACAAATAAATCAGCCAACATTCAAAAAGCACACAAATTGAAAGAATTCAAGTGCAATAGCTACTGAACGATCTCAAGATGCTTCTACCCATTTGCAAGCATTATGGAGCCTAATGAAAGAAGAAGGAAAAAGATAAGAAGAATGCAAGATCATACACTGTGAATATTGTGTAGAACTAACCTCTTTTTCATCTCTTACTCACTTACAGAGAGAAAAAAATACTCTAGAGCCTACATGCACAAAGTTGCAAGCATCTAGAAGATCATCATCAACAGCTTTGCTATCACAGAGAGTCACCTTACAAAGAAGCCTTCTGATTTTACATCTAATCTTGTAAAAGGCTTACTCTTCTGCGCTTACATAGATCAACTTCACTAGTTGGTATTGTTAGACCAGTTCTACATCACTGATCAAGTGAAACTTCCCTAGGAAGAGGAAGGTTGATAGTGTTTTCTATCAACATGTTGATCATAGTCTACTGTCATCACTCTAAGTCCTATTAGTCAGACAGTTTAGCTTAAAGTTCTGTCTATCAAGAAGCCATTTATAAAGTTCTATTAATTAGACATTTGTAAAGTCTTGTTAGTCAGTCATTAGTGAAAGTATTGCTAGGCAGACATTATGGCATAAAGTTCTTGTGTGTCAGGTAGCTTTGGTGATGTCCTGTGTTTCAGGCAAACACTGTATAAGCCATGTGTGTCAGGCGTAAGGTATAGTGAAGAAACTCTCAAGTCTGTCTTAAAGAGAGGATGTAGGTCAAGTTGGATCGAACTTCTATAAATCCCTCTGTCTTTCATTCTGCCTACATTTCTTATTAGTGCTGAGCATCAACACATTGATACCTTGTTGCTACATGTGTTTTCAACTCTGGATAATAAACATGTTGATTTGAGGGTTTAAAGGGTTTTGGTTTCAAAGCTAAAAAGGTTTTGAATCTTTTTTTAAGGCCAATTCTCCTCCCTCTTGGCCATATCTGGGTCTCTAGAGATTGGTTTCACTGGTAATCAGTGCCATCCGATGGCGTTTGGCGGAGGAAGAGGTTTTGATTGGGTCGATGAATGTTCAATAGAGTCTGTAGGTTGCTTTTAGTGACTCGGAGGCTGAAAGGAGAGGTGAAAGCTATTGGAATTCTTGGCACACCAAGAGATTTGAGGTGGTACTTGAGCTCATGGAGCTAAGTATAAGCTCATAGGTAGCTATATCTAGCTTACCTCCGCTTAACTCAGCTAAAATTAGTTGAACTTAGCTCAACATAGCCTAAGGGAATCTAGAAGTAGCTTCCCCCAGCTCATATCAGCTTAGCTCAGCTAGAAGTAGCTGAACTCAGCTCATCTCAGCTTAAAGGTAGCTAGAAGTAGCTCCCATTATCTTAATGCCAGCTAAAAGTAGTTGGACTTAGCTCAAGTCAACTCTAGTCGGCTCACTCCAGGTCAATGGAGCTAGGTGCAGCTTGGCTTCAACTCATCTTAGCTAGAAGTAGCTGAATCCAGCTTAAAGTGAGACCACTCTAGCTAGAATCAACTCCACTATAGGTCAAGTTAGCTAGAAGTAGCTAACTCCAGCTCAGCTTAGCTAGAATTAGCTAACCCTAACTCATGTTAGCTAAAAGGTAGCTAACCTCTTGCTCAAGTTAGCTAGAAGTAGCTAACTCCATTTCACCTTAGCTAGAAATAGCTAACCCTAGCTCATGTTAGCTAAAAGGTAGCTAACCCCTGTTCAAGTTAACTAGAAGTATCTAACTTCAGCTTATGGGAGCTAGTTTTGTTGAAGAAGTGACTTTCAACTCAGTGTGAGCTAAAAGGAGATTACAGGAGCTCAAATATATATAATGTGTCCATTTAGAACTACTTTGTCATAGTTTACCTTGATTTAGTAGTGGTAACACCCTGTTGGCACTTTTTGGACAAAAGGGGCAATTGTAGAATAAGATATATACACCTTACCACATGTGATATACTCCTAGGTGGTTATCTATGCATAACCCGCCTTATTGTATGCATTAGAGGCGAAAAGGTGCCTCCGTGTTGCACATTTTCGCCATTATGAAGGAGTTACCATGTACCCAGACAAGGGAATGGATAAGGAGGGTTGGTAACCTCTCTAGTCCCAAAAGTCACATACTTTTGGCCTAGAGGAGGTTATAACTTCCTATTAACCTCCTCCTCCTCATCCTCATAAATAGATGGGAGGAGGAGGCCGGCCTCAATCATCAAGGAAGAACATAAGTGTTCTTCAACTTTCTTCTTCTTCTTCCTTTCTGTCTTCTTTTGGCGGAATTTGCAAGTGATTCTTGGAGAATTTTGGGTGGATATCTAAGTTTGTTTCTTTAACACATTTTCCCCCAATCAATCACTCTAAGTCAGCCCTCTTCAACATCAAATCCACCACTTCCTTAAAGGTGTTCCATTGGTAATCATCCACCAAGTTGAAAAGAAGAATATGAAGCATACGTTTTAGGAACAAGAAATTTATTTTTTATGATGTTTATCAATGATGTAAGGTACATATTTTTCATCTCTAAACTTTATTATCATGATAGGATCTTATTCTTGCTGCCTTGATTCGAATGAATTAAAGAAATCATGATTTATCAAAGACATCGTGCTAATCCGAAAGTATATGTATGTACTGCATCATGTTTTGTACGTGATCAACATGCTATAGTATGTAAACGTGCTTTCAGGATGTTTATGATGAGGTAACAAGATTGAATATTAAGATCCTAAAATCAACAGAAGTTGCGCCGATAGGCAGGGTAGACGGTGGGGCTGAGATGGATGAAGATGAAAAGTTGTTTACAATATGGGTGAATTTGTCAATTTGTAAAAACATTAGGGGCTACTTTGGTGTTGATTTAACGACAGTGGTAAATGAACATTAACAATAGTGGCATTTGAGGACTAGATTTTAAAGAAGTGGTAAAAAAGGGCTATCTGGAAAATGTTAGTGGTATCTTTGACCTTTTTCCCTTTAATATATGTTCCTTTTGCATTAAAATAAAATAATGCAAACATTTTGGCCTTACGCCATAAAGAAAGATGGGTAAATTAAAAAAACAACACCCCTAAGATTTTATGAAATCTTCAGTCATTGCCTCCATTTTTTAAAATCTTCAGTTACCCCCTTACATTTAGCATAAATCTACAGAGACCCCCTTACCTTTAACTAACATTAGATGTCACCTAGAAACAATCACACTACCCACCCTTGGAGGTTTCACTTCTAAAACCTAAAACCCATCAAATTTACCTCCACCCACATGCCTGTGGAGCCATCATCTTTCCCTCCTTGTCCATGGATAGGATCGAAATTGAAACTAGATAGGAGATACATTAACCTGAAGGTAGGCCATCATTTACATTTTATCCTTCAAACTAAGAATCCTACTCATAGCAGTTATGGTCCACCTATCTGCACACTATTTCTAGCTAGTATCGATCGCCATGCCCGACATCCGTGGTCTTGCGCCGACACCTAGTGCCAAAATCTAAGGCAGATATATGCGGCGACTCTTCTTTGGGATAGATTGGAGGTTGTCCAAGAAGATGGATCATACAATGCTTCAAATATGAAGCTAATGTGACGCTCAAGATTTGAAACCATCCCCACCCTTGGCTGAGTGGTTGAAGCTCCTCTATAGAGCTCAGCTTCGGTCAGAGCGATTATATAACTATTTTTGTTGGTATTAAGGATATTCTTAACGGACACCCACTAGTTTTATTGGTATTAAGGATATTCTTAACGGACACCCACTGGTTTTCACCTAGGTCCGACTAATACCGACTTTTCATGCTCAATGTGTATGACACATCAGGATGAGTACAAATCATGGCATACATGATAGATCCTATAATAGATGCATATGTGATCCTTTCTATTTGTCGCTTGTCCTCTTGTGTCTATGAAAATTGTTTATTGGAAAGCATCGTGCCTTGAGTCATTGGTAGGTATCCCTTATTGGATTCCTCCATTTTAAACCTCTTTAAGACTTTGTCTATATATGTACTTTGACCAAGACCAAGCATCCTACTTGATCTATCTCTATGGATCCTTATGCCTAGCACATAGGATGCTTCCCCTAGGTCCTTCATTGAGAAGCACTTCCTGAGCCATGTCTTTACTGTTCATCTGGGGTTTTAGGGTGTAAGTGTTGAATTGAAGAACAAAAAAACACTTGACTAATCAAATACATTTATAAACATCTCATTAGCTGTAACAATGTCAATCGTAGTGTAATGACTCAAAATGAGGGATCGTACCTAAGAGAATCAGACCGCCTAGAGTATTAATGTGTGATATCTGTCCCTAATCTAACATGAAATGCAATGGACATGAAAGAAAATGGTAGAAATCACGGTAAGAATGTGGATTCAAGCAAGAAGTGTGAATAAATGCACGAAGGGGAATGAAGACAACACTTGTGGAGTTCAATCATGGATTCTCTAAGGTTATCATGCGTCCTAAAGATCATGCATGTGCAACTTAATCTTGTGTCCTACAGGTAGGCTATCTCTAACTCCACCAATTGACAACGGAGGCCATCTCTAACTCCCCACAATCAACCATCCAATCCGCTAGGATCGAAACCTAGAGCATTTGACTCGAAAACAACACACAAAACTTAAACTACCACAATTCCTACAAGACGAGGGAATGTAACTACCACATTGAAATCTACACAACAATTTAGCGAGGGTTCATACAAGCAATTTACATTTCATGTTCGAGGTGAGTTACAACAATCATTCCGCTTCCCTCTCAGACACCGCGGACCGTCGCTCAACTGAAAGTCATCCAATCAAGATGCTCTCCCTGTCTAGGGATGATCTTTTTGAGGATTTACAGCACCTAACCTTCACCACCAATAGACTTATTTGGGCCCTCTCGTACTCTAAACTCATCCATCAATCAATCTCAGGGGTCTATGTCGATCAAAGTCCTCTCGACATTTGATTGAGCACCTAGATGATATGCCTATGTAGGTGATCCGCAAACATGCATACTATAGTGGTAAAATGCACATAGAGATCAATATCGAAACATTCAAATATGGAAATACTTACTTGAACCCTAAGCTAGGAGATAAGTAAGACATAACATTTGTAACTCTATCAAAGCCATACATAAACATGGACAACATTCAATAGAAACTCAAATGATGAAATAAAAGTAGATTAGGAGTAGATTTCATCCATAAATTGAAGATCCACAAGTTGGGCCTTCAACACCTCATGGATTGGAGGTTGAAGGTGTAGACCCAAGTATAGCTAAGAGGGGAGTGAATTGGTCTTAAAACAAAGTTAAAACCTTTTGGCTTTGCAACCAAAACCCTCAGATCAACACATTGATAGATCAGAGTTGAGTATACTTGCAGCAGCAAGATATCAACGTGTTGATGGTGTGCATAGATAGAAGTGTGTACAAGAGTGAAGGACACATAAATTTATAGAGGTTAGGTTAACTCGACCTACGTTTCTATTGAAGTCACACTTGAGATGTTCTCGACTAGAACTGAGGCCTAACACATAGGGCTTATACAGAGTGCCTGACACACAAGACTTTCACCAAGGCTGCGTGACACACAGGACTTTACGCCTAATACCTGACTAACAAAACTTTCTCAATTGCCTGACTACCAATTGTTGTTCAAAAAAAAAGTAGGACTGAGATCAATAGGTTGATAGAGTATGCTATCAACCTTTCTATTTCTTGGAAAGTTTCACTTAATCAGTGATGAAGAACTGGTCTATCACCACCAACTACTGAAGTTGATCAATGTAAGCTCTAAAGAGATAGCCTTTTACAATAAGAAGTATAGAACATAAGGTTTCTTTAATGATGAAATCTCTGATGTAGTCAAAGCTCTGAAAGATTGCAGCTTTGCGAATGATAGCTCGAGAGTTTTCTTGATCTGTGAGAGTGAGTATGAGGATGAAGAGTATTCACAAAATGTACAAATTTGGCATTGTGTATTATGTCTCGTGTTCTTCCTTCTTCTTCGGATTTTATAGGCTCCATGGTGTGTATAAATGGGTAGGAGCGTCTGAGATCATTTCATAGTCGTTGCATATGAAATGATTCCTTTTTGGCACTTTCTGAACGTTGGCTAATTGATTTCTAGTCGTTGCAGATCTTTGCAGATTTCTCTCAACTTCCATCAACACGTTGATGAAGACTGACTTCAACAACTTGATGGATTTTCTTCTTTGATCTTGAACTTCTTTGAGAGCTTAAAACTTGTAATCTTTCTTTCAATGTTGTTGCTCAGTAGTGGAGTGAATGGCATCATTATCGATTGCTTCAAGGTTTGTAAAACATGATGCTTGTATTTTGAGTTTCTGGTTATCAACCCGTTGATGCGCATTGCATCATACGCTTCCTTGATCTCTTTCATTTTCTGAGCTTATTGTATCTTGTCAATCCGAGATTTCCTCGATTTGATGAAGAGGATATCTGTTGCTTTCCATATACTTAATCTTCACCACTTCTTCTTCGAAAACCTATGATTGTGGCTAAGAAACAACTCCACATTAATCAAGAATTTGGATCAAAACAAGTATATGTCGAGATATGCAATTGTGTTCTTATAACACATGAATTCTTGCACTTTTGAATACTTTGCACTTTACTCCCAATATTTTTTATCTTAATAACCAAGAAATAAAAATCTTGGTGAAGACACTAAGTTTATCAAAACTTTGTAAAATGATCCTCAAGATTTTGGAATCATCAAAATAAATGGTTGGAGATAACAAAGTCAACACTATGTGTCAGGCAAACTATGTATAAGCATGTGTGTTAGGTGATGAAAGCAAATTTTATATATTTTTTATCTCATCATTTGTGCTTAATTATGATTATAAATGTTAGTCTTTATATATTTTTGTGTAAAAATCATGTAGGTATGTTAATTGGCAAGTTAGGAGCTAAAATGATTAAAATGCAACAAGTTTGGAAGTTTTTGGATGAAAATAAAATAAGAAGGAAGCTAAAGGAGTTGGATGGAAAATAAACATTGAGATGGGGGTCATTTGGGCAACAATAAAAAAGTACAAGGGTGAAACACGAGTTCAGCCCATTTTTAGGGCTGATTCTTCTTCTTCTCACGCGAGCAGCAGCAGTAGAAGCAAAACTGAGGAGCAGATCGCGCAGCCAGCTGGGCTGGCTCCAGCTCAGCCTCACCGGCCTCCACCAGCCAACTCCGACCACCGCCGGACCTCGCCCAACCGTTGCATCACCAACTCCAGCGGCATCAGCTACGTTTCCCGAGCTACTGCCCAACTCGCCTCCTCGCTGCCCATCCTCCATTGACAGCGACTCCAGCTCGTTCCCGCCACCGCCGGAGCTCCACCGGCATGCTACAGGCGCCGGTGAACAGCCCCAAGCTCCGATGCTTATTCTCCGACCATTCTCCGGCTAGATTTGCTCATCTCCAATCTCGGTTGATTTTAAACTTTAATCTCAAATTTATGTTTATTTAATTTAGTTTTTTCACAACTATTACATCTTGAATTATTGTGGATTTTTTTAATTGTTTTGTGAAATTTTTATTAGGTTAGTGTTTATGTTTATTTGGTGTTTCACAACCAGATGTTTATGTTTATTTGGTGTTTGACAAGTACTCGAGAGATGCTCGTTAAACGTAGGTCACAAGTTGCGCACGAGTTTCCCGCTTCAATCGATAGATTTGGAGGGGATACTTAGGAGAATAAGGTTTGCTCATAGTGATCTTCACCTCGGTGCAAGACAAAAAAATGTATAAATGTTAGTCTAAGCTAATAGGAAAGACATTGTTATATGATACACATGCTCTAAATTTAATCTTGGGCTCACATACTATGTGTAGTATGATTTAGATTAGATTATGAGTCATTTGAATGAGATCTCACTGCTTAATACAATCATGGATTTCAATAAGTTAAAATCCCAAGAAAAAGACTGATTATGAGTAAGAAAGTGTATCACTATGTCTGGGGTCTGAAAAGGCATCACTTGATGAAGTTCAAGCAAGTTTGAATAAGTTTAAACAACACACGTACACTTGATGAGTTCAAGTTGTTTTGTTTGGAGAGGATAATCTTTCATTGTAAGTCTAACAACCACAATGGAAGAGATTTATTGTGTATGTCTTGGGGTCGCACTCTTAACTCATTTTATATGAATGTGCTTTGTCAGTTTTTAGCATTATAATATGTTTGAGAGGTTTTTTTTTTAGTGGGACTTTGGAACTTAAAAGCCTCTTAGTGGGCACCAAGAGCTTTTAAGGTAGTACTTGAGCTCATGGAGCTAAGTTTTGAGCTCATGGGAAGCTATATGTAGCTCACCTAAGATCAGCCTAGCTAGGAGTAGATGGACTTAGCTCACTATAGATTCAGGGTAGCTAGAAGTAGCTTCCCTTAGCTCATCTCAGCTTTGTTTAGCTAGAAGTAGATAACATTAGCTCATAACAGCTCAATGGTAGCTAAAAGTAGCTCCCCTTAGCTTAACTCTAGATAAAGGTAGCTAGACTTAGCTCAAGTCAGGTCATGCCATCTCACTCTAGCTCCTAGAAGTTAGGAGTAGCTTGGAATTACCTCATCGTAGCTAGAAGTAGCTAAATCCAGCTCATTGTCAGCTCATTATATCTAGAAGTAGCTATACTCAGCTCCACTCTAGCTCAAGTTAGCTAGAAGTAGCTAACTTTAGCTCACGTTAGCTAGAAGCTGCTAACCCCAGCTCATGTTAGCTAGGAGTAGCAAACATTAGCTTACACTAGCTCAAGTTATGTCA
>JBBYHH010498084.1:0-11128 GCA_038382905.1 Daphne laureola
CTTCTCCCCTCAATGATCCATCACCCTACCATTTTTATATTTTCTTTTGCATAACTCATCACTCATCCATAACTCTGCCTCTCTCACTACTATCCATGTTGTATTCATGCATTCTCATGCATAAGTAATTTACTATTAAATCTAAACGCTTGATTCTCTTGGGTTCGATCCCTCATTTAGAGCCATTGTACTAAGATAAGACATTGTTAGGGCTTAATGAGGTATTTATAAATCTATTTGATTTAGTTGATTACTTGATTTGCGCATCATTGATTCCAAAACATCATAGAAAAAACCTTAACGTCACCTACTCCTGCATGCTCCCGAGCCACAATTTGAAAAGAAGAATTAGAAATAAAGAGAAGATTAGATTTGAGAGGCTGTTGCAGAAAACTAGGAGAATGATGCACCAGGTGATCAATGCATTGATCAGGTCATCCCTGAAGGAGAAGTTAACTCAACAGAAGAAGTAGGCATGGTTTAAAATGTGTAGACCTAGGTATGACCAAGAGCGAGGGTGAATTGGTCTTAAAACATATTTAAAACCTTTTGGATTTGCAACCAAAAACCTCAGATTAACACGTTATTAGATTAGAGTTAAGGATACTTGCAACAACAAGATATCGACACGTTGATGGTTAGCATAGATGGGAATGTGTAGAAGAGTGAAGGACACAAATATTTATAGAGGTTCGGTCAACTCGACCTATATTCTCTCTTCAAGACACACTTGAGTATTTCTCCAATAAAACTAAGGCCTAACACACATGGCTTATACAGAGTGCCTGACACAAAGAACTTTCACCAAGGCTGCCTGACACATAGAACTTTACACCTAATGTCTGACTAACAGGACTTCTACTAATTGCCTAACTAACATGACTTTACAAAATTCCTGACATACAGGACTTTACGCCAAGGTTTCCTGACTAACAAGACTTAGAATGTTGACAGTAGGACTGTGATCAATGCGTTGATAGACTATGCTATCAACCTTCCTCTTCCTTGGGAAGTTTCACTTAACCAGTGATGAAGAAATGGTCTATCACCACCAACTAATGAAGTTGATCGATATAAGATCAAAGGAGATAGCCTTTTACATTAAGAAGTGTAGAACAAAAGGCATCTATGATGATAAACTCTCTAATGTAGTCAAAGCTGGTTGCAAATGATCTTCTGGATGTTTGTAGCTTGGTGAGTGATAGCTCGAGAGTATTTCATGATCTGTGAGAGTGATTAAGAGAATGAAGAATGTACATATTTCCTTTGTGTTTTGTATCTCCCTTCTTCTTCTTCTTCTACTTCTTCAGCGTTTATAGGCTCTAAGGTGTATGCAAATGGCCATGAGCATCTCTGATCTTTATATAGCCATTTTGTATGAATTTATTCCTTTTTAGAGCTTTGTGATTATTGACTAATTGATTTCTAGCCGTTGTAGATCTTTCCATATTTCTATCATCTTCCATCAATGCGGTGATGAAGACTAACTTTAGCAACTTGATAGATTTTCTTCTTCAATCTTGATATTTCTTGAGAGCTTAAAACTTGAATTTCATCTCTCATTGATCTTGTTTATTAATTGAGTGGATGGATTTATGATTAAATGTTTTAGGGCTTGTGAAACATGAAACTTGCATTTTGAACATCTGTTGAGTGTGTAAACACATACTCATTTCCATAGTATTTTAGACCATAAATCCATTATTTCAGCTTTATTTTATCTATTTAAATGCAATTTGCTTATGAATTCCTTAGAATTGTAGGTGCATCAATGGAAAGGTGAAATGGAGATCAACAAGCTTTAATTAAGTTCTCAAGACAGTTATGAAGAAGTTTTAGATCAAGTGTTGAAGTCTCGGGTCAATCGGAGGAGCAAAAGTTAAGAAAAAGAGCTAGAGAGACCGAATTGAACATTTGGAAAAGCTTGGGATCAATTGGGCCCTAACCAAATACATAAAATAGAGTTTTATGGGTGTTGGTGTGACCCTCCGCATAACCCCCCTGATGCTAGCTTCATTTTTGGCATGAGGGTACTCATTTGCTCAGTGTGACCCCCCTCGCGTAGCTCTTCTCGATAGAAAGACACCAACTTCAGATGACCATATCTCCTTCATATGTGCTCCACATTGGCTGATTCAAAATGTTAAATTGAAGATCAGAAATAGAGCCTTCCAACAAGATGAATTGCAGCTCATTTGGAGGTTTTTAACATCCTATAGAGCGTTTGCAAGATGGGATTTCCAAGATGACTCTCAAAGGGGCAGTGTGACCCTATCTTGCATGACCGCTGCTAATCCAGCGTGACCCCTTGATGGTGAAGGTTCTTCCAGGTTTCCACAAAGTTTCCTCACTATTTCCTCAAGTGCAACTGTCCTTTTAGGTCTGAAATGCCCTTAATGAGCTTATGTTATGTATTTTATTGCTAGGGGAATTATAAAGACATAATATTAGTATAAATAGAGTTGTAACATAGGTTGTTCAGCAGATTATTAGAGACCTATGAATTTTGAGAGATTTCTTCAAGGATTTCATCTAGGGTTAAAACCCTTTAATCCCAAATTCTTGGGGGGTTAAAGAGACAATCAAAGGAGACACTTTCTTAGGTGATTTCTCATCTATCTCTCTTCTATTTCATCACTTCTTATGCTATTGATTGCTATTTTCTTAAGTTTACAGCATTGATAAAGTAGGTTTGGAGCTATGTCTTATGTATTTCTTGCTTAGGGTTTAAGGAACTTATCTCTTGTGAATGATCTTGATCTCTTGTGCTATTTCCACTCCATAGAATGTGTGATTACTGATCACTTTCATGCATATCATCTAGGTGTTCGTTGAAATGTTTGAAAGGGCTTTTATTGACAAGACTTATTAGAGATCGTTTGATTGATTTCTTTCTTAGATTCTAGTTTCTCACTCTTTTTATCATTGATGTATCCTTATTTATTGATCCCTTACTTGCATATTATTAGTCTCTTGATGGTTGGTCCGAGAGGGATTCCGTTGATTTAAACCATGAGAGCTAGTTGATTGGGATGATCTGGAGTCTGAGAGGGCCCGAGGGGACTAATTAGTGGTAAAGGTTTGTTGCTGGAATTGACCCTCGGTTGAGTTTCTTTAGAGAATGAGAGTTCCTAGAGCCTTTTGTTTCGAGAGAGTGGTTGCTTGTCTGAGAGGAAAATGATCCTAACCTTAGAAACTCATTTCTTTTCATGACTTGAGACTTGTGTTGTAAACCCTCTTGATTTGATGATTGGATTGAGTAGGATAGATTAGATGTCCATATCTCGAAGGGATTAGTGTAGTTTGTGATATGTGGATGATTCCATGCTATGTGTTCTAGATCCCATTCCTAGTGGATCAGAGGCTCTTTGTGATGAGTTAGAGATGACCTTCACAAATATGGTTTGAGTTAGAGATGACCACTTCTAGGACACCATTTTAGGCATACACATGTTCACTAGGGCTCACTTTGATCCTTAGAGAGCCCGTGATTGCATATCCATGTTTGTCACCTTCTTTCCCTTCATTCATTCTCTTTTATGTTTCGTTGCTTGAACCAACATTGCATCACCCTCATTTCCTTTTCATTGCCGCCATCTTGCACATCATGATTGAATAAGCACACACATCACACTTATTCACTAAACGCTTGATTCTCTTGAGTTTGATCCCTTACTTAATGCCCTGTATTATAGTGACAATACAAGGGTTGTAAGGTGTTTTATAAATGTATTTGATCCATTGCAAGTGTTCTTTAGAGAACGAGAGTTCCTAGAGCTTGTCACACGTGCAAGGGAGTGAAAACACCATTGATCAACATCTAGCTGTCAACGCATTGATGCATACTGCATCATATGCTTTATTGATTGCTTTCCTTTTCTGAGATGATTGTTTCTTGTGAATCCGAGATCTCCTTGATTTGATGAGGGGACTAGCCGTTGGTTTCCATATACTTGAATTTAAGCATTTTATCTTAAAAAATCTATGAATTTGGCTAAGAAACAAGTTCACGTTAATCAAGAATTTGGATCAAAATCAAGTATATGCCGAGATATGTAATTTTGTTTTTATAAAATGTGAATTCTTGTACTTTTGAGTACTTTGCACTTTAATCCCATGAATTTTTATCTTAACAGCCAAGAAATAATAATCTTGGTGAAGACACTGAGTTCATCAAAACTTTACAAAATGGTCCTCAAGGTTTTGGAATCATCAAAACAAATGGTTGGAGACAACAAAGTCAACAATCTTCCCCTTTTTTATGATGACAAAACACTTCAAGAAGTTGTGATAATCCTTTGAAAATGATGTTTGATAAAGGTCTCGTAGGTGAGTATATACTCCCCCTTAGGATCACCTTTGAATTTATTTTTTTACAAAATCCTGAATACATTTTCCCATTAGAAAGTATTCTCTCCCTTTGGAAAATAGTTTTGGAAAATGAGAATGGGATCTTAGTTGCATTGTATCAACCGAGACAAGATCTCCTTACATCTTAAACATATTTCACCCCCTTTTTCCTATCAATAAAAAGGTACAAGCCAGAGGAGTGCATATGTAAGATGTGTAAGTGGGACTAAATATATTACTAAGTTTTCAATAATGTGTTGATAAAAACTAAGTGATACAGATAGTATCCTTGTGATATAAATGACACTTGTGAAGCATGAATCAAGTATGAGAAGTTGAATATATCTTCATGTATAACCATGCTCAGAATTGAAGTTGTCAACTCATTGTTATAACTGATGCATATCATGTATGACAAAATTGAAGTGATCAATTCATTTGTATAATTGATGCATATCATGTATGAAAAAACTGAAGTGATCAACTTCATTTATATAGCTGATGCATATCATGTATGACAAAATTGATGTGATCAACTCATTTAACATAGATAAGAGATATGTGATGCACATAATTGAAGTGATTAACTCATTTATCATAGATTTATCTCATGTATAGACCAATATTGATCAATACGTGTATATTTACTCAGAATAATGCATGAACATGTGTATATCAGCATAACTGTAGTATTCTGATGAATGTCCATTTGACAGTTGATTTTTAACGTATGTAATTTACTAAACATCTTCCTTTTGAGGGGTTTAACAAATCATGCGTATTATGACATGATTGAATGTATAAATAAAGGGTTTTGGGACCCCAACCTTACAAAAAAACAATAAAGGCAATAAAGTCAATGCATGAGTCAAAGTAAATTCTATAGATAACAGTTATCAACGTGTTGATGGGATGAGTATCAACGTGTTGATTAATAGGTAGAATAGAATTATTGAACATAAACATGAGTAATGAGATTAAAAGACATTTATATATAATAGAGGACAAAATTTAGTTGTCACAAATAACCTAATGTTGTGTCTTTGATTAAACCAAACACTAAAATAAAACAGAAAAAACCTAGAAGGCTTATTCTTTAGTCTAGATTAGAAATAACTAAGAGTATTAATCTTCTTAGGTTTCTCCATTAGCTTCTTTTAGAGAGAGATCAAGGTGAAGTTTTAGGTTTAGGTTTGGCTTTGGTTGACCAGACTAAGTGACTTTTATAGAGACCTTGGCCTTGAGGGCTTCATTCTCAAACAATTGAGTTATTTCACCAGGATCCTTTTTATCCTCTTACTTCTTTTCTTTTCTCTATATTGGTGATTGTCCATCCTGAGGTCTGGTTCTTTTTACAACTACCTTATTATGCTTTTCTTGCTCAATGAGAGGAAAGAACTTGTCACATATTTCCTTGACAGAGAACCCTTGATCGTGCATCTCCTTCATAGGTCCTAGAATGCTAGTGACATACTTTGAATTTTCTTCTTTAGAGGTTACTTCTGGCTCAGAGAAGTATTTTTCTTCTTCATTAATGGCTTATAGCTCTTATCTGTATGCTGAAGGTTGAGGGAAGAACTCATCTAACCGTTCTTCTGTGTAGAGCCCTTTACTAGCTAGGCCTTCAAAGGTGTCTAGCAAACCTAGGATCACCTTCATGTCATGTGCAACCTTAGTGGGCACCCAAACTTCATAGTCATCTTCCATACTACAACTGTATTCATCATAAGAGGTGTCATCAATGTGTTGATCTGCTGATGTATCAACATGCTGATTTTTTATGTTCAACTCAGGATTTGGTTTTTTCTCTATTTGGTGTTCTGATTGAGAATTAGGCTCTGAAAAGTCGATAGGAAGGATGGGAGGAGAAGGAGGAAGTATCGAGATTGGTGTTACCATCTCTGGTATTGGTTCTTTAGACTGAGAAAGAGATTACACCATTTGATTGGTGTTCTCTTGAGAGTCAGCCATTGGAGAGAACTTTGGAGGCTAGAGAATGAAATGAGAGAATTCTGATAGGGTTTAGGCTTGAGAGAATAGCTAGGTTGGATGAGAATTTATAGAGAGACCGAGAGAGAGAGGGTAAAGACCGGATCTATTGGAATTTTGAAAGGAAACTGTATCACTTTGATTTCTTTCAAGGTACAAGAGATTGAGATTCCTTAGCTAGGTGTTAAATTCCTTCTTTGAAAGGAACCTCCTTTTATAGCTTAGGGGTTAAGGATTTTTACCATTTCAGCTGGTTTTCTTGAATGGTAAGAAATTCTGACGGTAAAAATTCTATTTGTTGAGTTTGTTATCAATGTGTTGACAACAATTTCAACCTTCTAACCTTTTATCTTTTAGCCTAGGTCTAATCCCTTAATTCTCTTAATCCTTGGTATAATCTAGCATGAGATTTAATCTGGAAAAGTCAAATTGTATAATTATGAAATTAATTTTCATAATACACAATTTTAATATCCATTCATGCAAAGTACACAAATTTACTTACCTTGGGGGTTTTACTTGTAAAGCAAGCCTTTTCTGCAAACATTTCGATTCCTCAGTGTTTGATTCTTCATGAAGAACATGAGAGATCAACTTAGCATGCTTTAATGTCCTGTATTTGTCTTGTGCTTGAATGAACATCTCTTGTTGACTTGCCATCAACGTAATGATAGGTAGTCTGTGTTCATGTATTATACCTCCAACGTGAAAAAAATCACCTTTCTCTGTCTTATGGTTAGTAGCATAGTATCTGATGTGTGTATAAACACACACATATTTTCAAGGTGTTATCCATAAATTAAATACCATCTTGTATGCTTTTTCTGAATATTTTGTGCATTTTACTTACGGTTGTCATATTTTGTAGGGTTGTAGGTAAAATGTGTAAATTAGAAAAAATGAAGGATTTTTGGGCCGGAGAGCATTGGAACAAAAAGGACAGACCATTGGCACCATTTAAAGGCGTAAGATCAAGGCGTGGCTTCCAGGAGGAACTCCCATGTGCCACTTTTGGCACCTCCATCTAGCATAATGTTCATCTGACCAGACGCCACATCTAGCGCCTCAATATAGCGCCACCACTTGTTCACAAGTACATATGGCGTCAGTCCAGGCGATAGCAGGAGGAGGTCTAAAGTAGACTAGATGGTAGCACGCGCCACTTAATGAGTGCATTTTATTTATATAAATTTCACCTCTAAATATTAATTTTTATGAAAATTATTGCTAGTTCTTAGTTTTGGCGCAAGGGTATTTGCAGGAATCACATGTCCAAGGAAAAAATGGAGAAAATGAGCCCAAACCGGCTGATTTTCAATGAAAAGTGAAGATAATGATGAAATGGCACTTTTTGGAGAAGTTGGAGGAATTAGAGAGGCATCAGGACAAGTGAGCGATCAAGAAAAGTTGTGAGCGATTGCTCACTGCTGATTAAAATGACATTTCAGAATCATTTTTACATCGAGACAGTGTAGTTGGTGGAGAAAATTTTAGTCTTCCACACATTTCAAGCTCAAGCATGGCTCCTTGCTTGTAGAACTTCCCAAAAGTACTCTTCCACTCATTATTATTGATTATTTTGGTTATGTAATCATAATTCTAGGGATTTGTTTTATCAATAACTTCATACCATCTCTTATTCTAGCTCCATCTTTGGCTCTCCTATGTTTTATGGTTCTAGCTCATCCTGTTTCATGCTACCTATGAATTTGAAGCTTTTGTTAAAGGATTGAAGAATTGAACTTCATCTCTTAGTTTATTTCCATCTCTACTGTTATAATTTTGCATTTATTCTTACATTTATTGAGAAAAACATGTTGAGGATGAGTAGGGAGTAGTTCTCTATCTCTTTGGTTGTTTAGGTAGTTGTATGTTTGTTAGATGATTTAAATATGATTAGTTGAAGATTATGCTTGATGAGTAACATTTTCTTGAGTTTAAAGGTGTAGAATAATTAAAAAAGCTATTTAATTTTCTACACCTACCAAGTGTTTGATGAAAGGCTTGAGAGAGTGTTGCATTAAATTTACCAAGGGAAATGTTTTAGGTATTCTAGGATTATTTGAGTAAGGTAATCTAGAATATTAGGAGACTATAATTAGGCATACTTCAGGCTTTCATTAATGGTGCAAATGAAGAGATTCTATTTGATAATTAATGGTTAGGATAATTCTAGCTTAGTAAGTTAGAGTTTGATCTTTATCCAATCTCCTCCATCATTGCATTAATATCAACTAAGCATGTCATCTAGCATCATCAATTCTAAACAACCAAGAGGACTTTTAGTTATTGAAATTCACACAAAAACAATTATCCTTGCATACTAGTATAATTTGATCTCATTTCTTATCTTTGATACTTGTTACCATTTAGTTTAACTTGACCTTAAATTGTCCTTCACTCATCTATATCAAAATTATTCCAATAAAAAATACCAAAAATATTTCATTTAGCTAATTATCATTAAGTCTCACAACAATCTCTTGGATTCTACCTCACTCTCCCTATTACAATTGCACATCTTGTACTTTAGGTAGAATGAGTTTTATTACTTGATATTACACGTAAATTATACATATATAAAACACCCATCAAGTTTTTGGCGCCATTATCGGGGATTGTTTGTGTATTTATTGGTAATTTAGTTATTTGCTTTTCATTTCATAAGTGGAAATTCATTGTTGTTCTTGCTCTTTACTTATAGGTAACTTCTTCTATTTATGACCCGAAGCTCATAAGCTCGTCTTGTTGGCTTAGATGCAGAAATTGAGAAGACCTTGAGGAGTTTACGAAACAAGAGCAAGTATACACAAGAAACTCTAAGCGATACTAGTTCTTCAAGTAAATCAATCAACATGGATGTCCACAATTATGGAAAAGGGTAGGAGGTTGATGATAATGTAATTCCCATTAACAACCTATGAAACCAAGTTGAACAAGAGCTATTGATTGGTAATCTTTTAAGAGCCGCCTGGTGGGATGGTAAACATCCCTTGATTCTACCACTAAGAGTGTCGGGCAAAGATTCAAGATACCTTCTCCCATGTACAACATGATTGGACCAAGGCCTTTTTCTGGTAAATCACATGAGAATCCACACTATCACATTGACTACTTCATAGAGATTTGTGATACATGTGATGTGGAAGAAGGATTGGAAGATGATGTAAGGATGAGGCTTTCCCCTTATCACTATTGGGAGAAGCCAAGCTATGGTAAAAGAGCCTCGATGCACAAATAATTCACACTTGGCATGATCTTCATAGTGATTTCATGGACAAATACTTCTCACTAGAAAGAGCACTAGAGATTCAAATTGAAATTTCCATGTTCCACCAAAAGCGAAATGAAAGTCTAAATGAGGTTGGAACTATTTTTGGAATTTGCTCAAGCTACTCCCGGAGCAAGGATCTACATTGGGCCACCAAGTGAACCTTTTCTATGAAGGTTTAAATTCAATAGAGAGGGGTCTTCTAAATTCTACTGTCGGAGGTTGGTTCTGAGATAAAGGAACAACAGAGTGCCTCAAAATTCTAAACAAATTGGCTAAAGAGGCGAAGCCGGTGCGAATAAGAGAAGCAAGCTCAAGTACTATAGCTCAAGGAAGGAGATTATATGAAGTTGATCTAGAAGTGAGCAATAGTACAAGAATTGATTCACTCGCCAATGCATTCTCAAGGTTAACCAAGATGCTTGAGAGCGCGGTTGCACTTGTCAAACCAAAGCAAGTCATGAGAATGGAAGAAGAAGAACAAAATTATGTCGTATTTTAATATGCAAACTTTGCTAGTTATCAGAGCAACAACTACCCATCAAGGGAAGGGAGAGGTTACAAAAACTATCAAAGGGCTAGGAATGAAGGCCTTAATTATGGAAATCCCAATGGTGTCTTGCAACCAAATCCGACCCCTTATCGGCAAGGAGGTGAAACCTCCTAATCTAAAGAGAAGAAGAGTCTTTTGGATGACACACTTGCTACCTTCATGAAATATCAAACTGAGCCAAGACTTAAGAAGGTCAAATGACAAATCTTGGTGCATAAATAAGAAGCATTGAGCTTCAAATTGGAAAACTAGACAACAATGTCAAATCCCTTCAAAAAGAGAAAAATATTCCAAGTGACACCATCAATCCAAGAGCTCAATGTGAAGCCATCACTTTAATAAGTGGAAGAGAAGTGGTCACTCAACCAAGAGAGGCACTTAGATAGGATGATCCTCCAAATATCAATCAAGAAAAGAATGAAACAAGCCATGAAGTGGCTAAAGAAGAAGTGACTCAACCACTAATTGAGGAAGAAAAGGTTCGAATGTATATAACCCCCATTCCATACCCTCAAAGGCTTCAAAAGAAGAAGCAAGAAGTTCAAAACTCCAAGATATTTAAACATGAATACATACTAAATATGGATTTAGCTAGTAGATGAACTATTTGACTTATGTCTAGTCATGTACATAACATGTGATACATAAGACCATTAATTGCACTAAGGTAAGATGTTGGAGCCATTCACTTTATTCTCTTTTGGAGTCTTGGATACACATATCCTCTCCAATCTTGCAACCACTTGCAAGAATCTTGAGTTTTATTAACATGAACTCCCAAGAACCTTTACACTAAATGGCTCTTCTGGAAGTGTCAATTGCCTTTCTTTCTATCCCTTAGAATAAATGGGCATCTCCATGTCCTTCGTGTAGAAGGTGGAGTACAATCATCCTTTGATGATCATTAACAAATCAAGTCTACTACTTGCTTTTAGTACTCCATCTACAAATAGAATGAATACTAC
>JBBYHH010498195.1:0-11126 GCA_038382905.1 Daphne laureola
ACAAAGACAACAATAATAATCTGAACGATGCCTCTTTAATTAAATAATTATGTCAGTGTTCCAAAAACCAATATACACCAATATATATGTTGGATGGATTTTGAGCACTACATACACCTACACACGCGTCCCGGGCTTCCTTGCTGTTGTGCTGGCGGTTGGGGTTGTTGTTGTGGTGTATGTGGTCTTGGATCAATCTGTAGTGCACCGCGCCCGTAGGGCACACTGAATTGCACTCTAGATTGAACTGGAGCTTCTTATTCTTGGGATCAGTAGATCCGCATCTAAGACATACACCGGATTGTCAAAAACATATCGGGCCAATGTGACGCCGGTTGCAATGATTACAATGCCATGAATCATCTGACGGTGCCTTCCATTTTCCCTTGTCACGCTGTGCCGGCCTACTCGAACTGCCGCTACTATTTTTTGGGCGTGGCAGTCCAGAACTCCTACCAATAGCCCGTGGTGGCTGAGTCACTGATTGGGTCTCCAGATCCTCATTCTCGATCCTCTAGGCCTTCTGGATAGCTTCATGATACCTCATAATGTCCAGAGGTGCCAAATACTTCCTGATCCCATCTTTTAACCCTCTCATAAACCTTTTTTCTTTATGCTCTTTATTCTCATAGTAGTGGGGGACATATCGCACTAGCCGTTCAAATTCATGTTCATAATCTGAAACTGATTTGTCGCCTTGAACCAAAGCATATAACCCCAACTATCGGAGGTCTCTAGCAGCATATCCTACCCACCTTTCATGAAAGAGATGGGACAATTCATCCCATGTCATGCCAGGGTCTCGTTGCTTCCGAGTCTCATAATCTGTCTTCCTGGTGGCAACCGTTGACTCCCACCAGTCATACGCCCAATCTCATAAGTAGAAAGTAGCTAGGGGTACCATAACATCTGCAGGAAAACTAAGTCTCCCAAGCAGTCGGTTCATATCCTTGTACCACATCTCAGCTACTTCCACTGGGCTATTACCAGTGAACCTTGAGGGTTTGAAACATTGGAAACGTTCCATCAATGTCAACCGATCCGAATCAGTAGAACTCTCTGACTGTAGCCTCTGAGCTCTCGGTACATCTTCATCATCATCATGGACCACCCTGGGTCGTACCCTCTGCTGTCGAAGATGAACACTCACATCATCCTCACTCAGATTAGCGTAGTCTTCTTCCTCATCAACGTGGGCATCATAATCTCTATCATCTGAATCATCACCATCATCACCCATATCAACATATGTAGAATCCATTGATCCTGTCTGTGCAACCTCAGCATTTCCCCCTTGGGATTGACCTACCAGATCATCCAATCCTGATCATGTCTAGATATTATTGAGCAATGCTCTCATTTGCCCCAACACTTGGATCAAATTCCCTTGATCAATGACTTATTGTGGCGAGGGTTGTACTGGTGCCACCGGTTGTCGTGGAACTCTTTGACTTCTTCTCACATTAGCCATCGGGTCGGGATCTTCCTCCCTCCTCCCCCGATCCAACTCTCGTTGTCTATGAGTGTTGACCATTTTCTGAAATACCATAATATACGAGTATATTTAATAGTTATTCATTAGAACCAGCAGTATCCCTAG
This sequence comes from Daphne laureola, assembly GCA_038382905.1. Classification (NCBI taxonomy): domain Eukaryota; kingdom Viridiplantae; phylum Streptophyta; class Magnoliopsida; order Malvales; family Thymelaeaceae; genus Daphne; species Daphne laureola. The sequence continues at coordinate 1,601 of JBBYHH010498195.1, forward strand.
TAGCTCTGTAGCATAGATGCAATGCATGATGCAAATTATCACACAGAAAATTCACATCAACAAATCACACACAATGATCACATAAAACTTATCGAATCATTTAACAACACAATCCCATAATACCGATCTTCACTACGCAACCATAACACTTAACCCACCGTCTGTTCTGATAGGAGAGGTAGTTTAGACTACCTTCCTGAGCCTAGGTGGCATCCCGTCCTCCGGGCACATCTTATTGTACCCTGAGTCAATTGCTGGTTTCCAACACAGCAACCAAAAACAGTACCAAGTCCTGAGACTAAACGGTACTAACCACTACACCTGAACAATCTCGAGCGTGTCTCCACAGACAGCCTGCCGTCCCACTTCTCGTTCCAACATGGTTCTTATGATGAGGAGGCCAGCCTCACCACAGAACCATCCTGGAATAGATCAGTCGAACAGAGGCATTGCCCATCCAAACATACTCTCGATCATTCCTAATAAAACACCTGCTCTGATACAAAATTGTCACCCCACCCCCACGCTACATGGCCTGGCAGGAAGCGATCACATGGTCGGAGGGACGGGGGTGAGCCTGCTCTGATACCATGTTTTAGGTCCCTGTTCACAGAATTCTATAACATACAAATTATGCTTTCCCTATTCCTGAAAAACAGAATTCCAATACAATAACAGATATACTGAGCTCCGCTCAGGCCAGATACCCCAAAAGAAGGCTGTCTCAGGTGAGCACTTCCCGATAAATAAACAGACAAACAAGCAACATGTATTTACAGCATACACATAATCTAAAAAATAACACTCCACAAAATGAACATCCCAATGCTGAACTTCCAAAACTATATGATCATGCAACCTACGCTGCAGAGCTTCTAACAAAGCTACCAGAATGTACATACGCTATCCGGGTGTTGGGTCAACTATTTCCGACAGAAAGCCCGACACAACTGCTGCTGCTACTAGCTACGATACAATACAGAAGGATAAACTGTTAGTAACATTCTTAATACACTCGATCTGACAAATATCCACCGAAACCCATAATCCATTTTACCGAATGTTGTTCCTTTCTATTAATAATTCTGTATACTCTCAATACCGTTTTCCCTCGGTCGACCCCTTATACCCCAACCATAAATACAGAACACTTAGGGAGCTATTGTAACTAAGGTACAAAATCACTAATGGCCGAGCGGTACTACTACGTAAGCCTAGAACCAGACGCTCCTGAAATATATAAAGGTAAGAGGGTGAGTTTCCGAGAGAACTCAGTAAGGGTGTAGGTAGAAATAAAGGTTGTCTTCGTGATAAACCTGCAATGACAACGTCAGAATAATATATATAATAAAATTTATAATGTACACAATGCACTAATCCTCTTCTAACCCACACATCATGACGGCCTCCCGTGGTCCTCTTTCATACCACTGGGAGTTACAGAAAAACTTCATACAACCATAAACAGATCCATGGTACCAGTGAAGGCCTAGGACCTTTTTAACCGTTGTCATCGCCCTAAAGGCGGAAACAAAACAAAAATAGAGGGTTTGGTGGCACACAGACACACGGAACCAATCAGAATACAGAAGATAGAAATAGAGGGTTCGTGATCGTAGAGACTCACAGAACCAAACCCATCATAATACTATCATCGGGTCCGGTGGTCACAATGACTCACAGAACCGTTGCTTAATCTGGGTACCTGCACACATTTACTTCTACGTTGGAACCGGTCATATTCCCCACCACCGGTATAAGACCGATCTCAACCAACTGAAATGGCACTAAGTAATAGCTTAATGCGCATTTAAGAAGGTTGAACCCTTACCTGAAAGCAATAGCAATAGAATCCTTCATGCAATCCCGTTCTGTAACTTTTCTCCTTTAGGCCATTTCTAAACACCAATCATTTCCTATCCAATTCCAATACCATTTCAGACATAAGTAATATGCACAAGTACATTACCATTCATATCCTAACATTTCACTTTCCATGATACAACCTCAAAATAACTAACATTACTATTTTCGATCCATTATACCAAAGTTCGCCAATCCTTAACCAATTCCTGTCTAACTTCACAGGCATGGTCTATGACCTATTCTAAGGCCATCCATGCAATAACATTGCACTTTTTCCTCACAATTCATCATTTTACAAAAATCACCCACTTTGAATTCAATCCATAACTCCATCCTACATGATGATTTGCAACTCACTCCAAGTATTAAAGTTGCTCACAATCATCATCCAAGCATAACTGAATCAACAATTCAACAAATTATAGCACTTTAATCCTCCACCAATTCTTATACATTTTGCCTTAGGTCCTTGATCTAGCCATAATTGAACAATCTTCCAAGTATTAATAATTCTCCAAATATATCCAATAACATTAATTTGACCTCATATTAACAATTCCCTAAAATTCGCAGATTACTGTTCATAAACCCTATAATTCCAATTTGCACAATTCATGCGAAATTAACGAAGTAAAAGATGTTCTTAGCCCCAAATCCTTAGTAGAACATGTTTACCAACTCAATTGCATCAAGAAACTTCAGAAATAACAACTTAGAAATCTTACCCAATTTTCAAAATTCACCCAATTCGTGAATGATTCGAGCTAAACTCCATAGATTCTTCACTTTGGTTGAAATTACGCATGAGATGAGGTTCTCCTTTGAATTTTGGTCAAGAACTGAGGATTTGGGAGGTTAGGGAAGGTTGGGGTCTAGTTGTCGCAGAGGCAGAGGTTGAAGACGATGAGAGTTATGATTTTCGTTTCTGGTTTTCGGGTTTACAGCCCATTAATTTTTTGTGTCCAGGGATGTCGGGCGATCCCCCAAGCTTCGCATTCCATCGCCCACCAGTCACCCGTGTCACTGCCCTACACGTTATGGAGATCAGGCAATCGCCCGCCTGGCGTGCCACTCGCCCGGAACTTGCCCGAGCTCCCTGCCCTGGCCTTCTTGGAGTGCAGCTGATCGGCCGCATCCTGCAGCGAGTTGCCCGCCACTCGGCCGACCCACTGTCCATTTTCAACCTCCAGTTTCGAACCGCAGGCGATCGCCCACCATTCGGCGTGCGTCACCTGGGGTTTTCCCGGACCACCTAAACTTGTTTAACCTGTTTCTTCCACCACACTTAACCAAAACACTCAAAATACCATTATCCAGCAACTCATTAACAATTAAACAATAATATACGATAAACATAGCCTAAGACATAATTTAAACTCAGAAATTAACCATTACCACGTACCTTAACCCTTATTCCAAGCTTTAATCAATGAACTGACTTGACCACCGGCCACCCTACGCCAAAAATTTATTGCTGGACTTTGCTGGTTGTAACAAAGGCTCTTTTGATGGGGGCGTTAGTACGCTTCTTTTGCTTTATCAGTCTTGTGTTCGGGTCAACGCAGAGATTGTGCTGAATTATTTTTGGATCGATCTCTGGAATATCACTCGGAGAGTAGGCGAACAAATCTTTATTCAACTGAAGTAGGCTTACAATTTTAGCTTTTCTTCCCTCGAGAAGGTTTCTTGCAATTCGGGTGGATCGCTCTACTGTTAGCATGACCTCTTCTGTGATCAAGTCATTATTTTCCTCTGTGCCTGGGTTGTCAACCTTCGGATGCTCAGCCTTCAGGGTTTTCTGGCTAATGGCCATCACATCTTTTTCTTTCTTTTGATTGATGTAAATGGATGCATCGCCTTCATCGGTCTCGAACATCACCGTCAAGTATTTGACGTTGCTTCTCAAATGAATCGCCCGTTAGGTTTCCCTTCCGATGATGGCATTGTATACCGAGGGCACATCTATGACTAACCACTTGATCATTAAGGTAGTGTACCTGATCTACCCTTCTGGGCTCGAACCCATAAACATTGCTGGCAGCTCGATGCATTCGAGGATAGGTAACTCCTCAGGCCCCACTCCATATGTCGCAGTCTTCACCGGGGTGAGTTTGCTAGACTTGAGATTCAGTTCTTTGAATGTTTTACCGAACAATACATCTGTGTTTGAGCCATCATCATAGAGGACTCTTTTGACATTGACCGTTCTGATCCTGACTATGATGACCAGCGGGTCGTAGTGCGGGATCTTCACTTCTGTTCCATCAACGTGTTTCACCTTGTTCGAGCAGCCTTCATAGCTAAGGGATGCAACCTCTCTAGCCTTCCTCTTCCTTTCATTAGACCCAAGAGTAGTGGTGATGGTTTTGATCGTGCCGGTGGCTTGGCCCGGAGTCTTTTTCCATCTCCGGTCGGTCTCTGATTCACCGTTATCCCTTTTCTCTTTCCCTCAGGATTTCCTTTCGCCTGATGGAAATGTCAGGAATTGCGCCAGTGAACCTTTCTTGATAAGGTGTTCAATGTACCTCTTCAGTTGGTAGCATTGCTCGGTGTCATGGCCATTTTCCCGATGGAACTGACAGTACTTCCCTTCATTCTATTTAGCCTATTCGGGTATGTTCCTTGTCCAATCCACATTTCCTTCCTTCTTTAAGGCTGCCAAGATCGTGGTTCAGGATACGTTGAACGAGGTCAGTGATATCGGCTTCCCGAACTCTTTTCTCTGCCCTCTCCATCCTTCTGAGCTCCTGGAATTTTTATTTCCCCTTTGTTCTTCTATCCTCGACTCCCTCGTCTCCCTGACCTTGGGCTTTACTTCCCGTTGGGACAATAGCTCCTGGGCTATCATGTGCTCATGGGTGACCGAGTATATTTATTCAACGGAAGTGGGGTTTTTTCTTGATAGCTCATAGGTCAATCTTGAATTATCTTGCAAGGCCTTCACAAATGCCATCATGTGAATGTTATCGGTGAGATTGGATGCATGCACAGCTTCCCTATTAAACCTCTCAATGAATTCCCGAATGCCTTCATTCGGCCTTTGCTTGATGTCAAACATCTGGATTGCTTGTTTTGTTGATCTCTTGCTCCGGATGAAGTAGGTTGTAAATTTGGTAGCGAGCTCCCTGAAAGAAGAAATTTAATCTGAAGGTAGTGCGTTGTACCAGTTAGAGGTCGGGCCACGAGGGCTACTTCTAGACATTTGCACAAGGCGATCTCATTTGTGCCCTTCAGCTCCATTGCCCTTTTGTATTTCTGGATGAATACATCCGGGTCGCATGTACCATGGTAGACTTCCAGAGGATGTGGGAGGTTGAATACCCTCGGTATTGGGCTCTCCCAGATTCTTCGCGTGAACGGGCCTTCTTCATTCATGGACCCCCATGGCTTTCCTTTCGAAGTCCTCTTAGGATCCCTTTCTAATTCTTCCAATCTCCGGGTTAGCTTCCTGATGACCTCGTCTCTCGGATCTTCCCTTGTCAGTCATTCATGTCTCAGGGATCGGTATCGGTTCCTTGGTGACCGGGATCTGTGACCTCCTCTATCTCTCGGGGGAGGGTGGTTGATGAGTTCCAGGCTGGGAGTTTGAGACCTCTCGTGGTGGGAGCCATGGTTGGAGTGAGAGGCCATTGATCTATTCTGGGAATGCCTCATCCTCTATCACCGGCTGTGTTTCTCCTCGGCCATTACCATTCTGATGGTTTGATCATTGCCGGATCTGGGATGTTCACTGTTGAGACTGGTGCTCGCCTGAAGTTGCTCCTGTCCATACTTAATTCAGCTTTGAGACCAGGTAGTTCCTGGGTCGCACCGGTAGAAGTGCCATCGGTATTACTTCTGGAGTACTCTGAGTCTGAACCTTCGGTGAAAGGGTCCTCAGGTTCAGGTTGTGTTTCATGGGAACAGGGTGCCCCCACCAACTGCTGATTGTTGGCGTTCTCCTGAGGGCTTCCGTCGTTCCCACAGACGGAGCCATTTGGTGGCGGTTCTTCATTAGGGACCACCACACTATTGAGCTTTTATCTCCTAGTCTTGATTACGTTCAGCTCCGTCTCCATGTCTCGTTGAGTCGATCTGCACAGTAGACAAAATCTATAAATCACGCCGAAGTTTTGCCCGACGGAGGGTCCTCCGATGCTTAAGTCAATATATTTGGTAGAGAGAATGTGCCAAGACCTTGTGCAGAGTGAATAGTTACCTTAAATGTTGGACTGATGTAGGCTTATATAGTCTTGTCTAATAGAGTGGCACATCTGTAATACTTTGATGGGAAAGAGGCGGTTTGGTGTCAGAGGACAGGTGGCAAATGTGTCCTGTACGCAGGCCACCGGGTTGTAATGTGATGAGGGCATGACCTCGATTTACGAGTGTGTGCGTTCGGGTATGATGCCCACAACTATTTTTAATGGGCCTCTTTCCTAGGTTTCTGACTCAAGCGTTCTTGTAGAATTTTTTGGTTTATAGGCCCACTTTGGGCCTTGGATTGGACCTATCGGCCATCAGCCTCTAAAAAAATATATTGCCTTTCTACAAACAAATTTATCACAGAAACAAAGACTAGATTTGGATTTAAGTTTGGGTAAAATCTCTACCCCCTTGTACTAACTGTAGCTTGTGTTTAGTTGACCATATTTTGTGCATCATCTTGATCCATGATCATCTAATACGACTTGCTGCTCATAAATCATGAAAACAAGCAAACCGCTTAAGGAAAATAAAAGAAATGGAGTAGTACTAATAAGGAAAACAAACTATGGTCATTCAATTGAATGCTTGCTTGCTTGCCTAATCTAAAATTCACAAAAAATAGATGCACAATGTTGTCTCTCTGTCTGGCTGTGTAAATTACAGCAAGAAAAAAAACCCACCTCTAAAGAACATCAATAGTTTTCAGAAGCATATAACAAATTATAGAAGATTACATACTTACCTATGAAGATGACTCCAGGAAAGGAAAATGAGTGTCGTTGAATGTGGTGCTGGTCTTCAATGGCTTTGCCGATGTGTAAAGCTGGTGGATGAAGAGCAAGTCCAGCAAAATATACCAGCAGATCGAAGAGAGGGAGAGTGGAAGTTTGGATCCAAGAGACGAACCAAAAGCCAGAGGTTCTTGCGCTCTCAGATGCGATCTCGTTTCTTTTAGAGAAGAACACTTCTGAGTTTAAGTTTGGTGGATACCGGTGGTGAGTTTCAGACTTCAGTCACGATGAGAAATCTAATTCACTGATACAGCTTTCACGCCAGGCCCAATTTTACTTTTAGTGAGAAACCAAGTTTTTCACTGATGAAAAAGACAAGTGAAAAAACACACTTTTTCACTTTAAATGATGTAAGTTTGAACCCCCTATTATAGTCCAAGGACACTAGAAATACGACATCATGACATCAAACTTTGTCGTGTGGAGTGGGGCAGTGGTAAGGGCCAGGCTAATTCGTGTTGTCTTAAAGCCTGGTGATGGGTCAGTCGGGTTGAATTGGGTTGTATTAAGTGTAGCTTCGTGAGGCTGGGTTGGGCTCATTCAACTTTGGGCCGCATAGGTGGGTCCGGGTTAAAGTGGTTTAGAAAGTGAACCATTATTTCCTATTTTTTAAAATTAGTGGTGTTCCCGGGGCACTTTTTAGAAGTACTTTTATTTCTTTTTTATATATTAAATATTTCTTTATTTTGTTTCATCATAATTATTACATGTACAGAGAGGTATAAAAAAAGAAAATAAAGAAAATAAACTTACCCTTTTTTTTAGCAGAGAAATAAACTTATCTTTAAGAAGTGTCCCTTAAATACCCGTTAATATTTCTCTTTAAAAATAACCAGCAATTCCGGGATGGTTTTTAAATATCTCAGGTGTCACTGCCAAAAAAAATGACAGGAAAGGTTTGTATTAACTAAACAAGAACATCATAAAGCCAATACGTGGTGTGTTTGGTAACAATCTTTTAAAAGTAATTTTTACATTTTAAAAAATTATCTACGTTTAATTTTTTATGATTAGTTTTAATTGTTTGATAATTCTTCAAAATGCTATAGTTAGTTGAAATAATTATTCACAAATGAGACCACACTCAAGGAGAGGGTCAAGAAGACCAACAGAGAAAATGCATGGCGAGCAACGACACGAAGCAAGGTCACTCTTCTTGTTTGAGTTTTTTGCTTGTTTCTAACGTGCCTAGCCAGCATATAGTCTTCAGATCCTTGAATAAATATTCTGAATTGTTTTATGAAAATTGTTCACTCTTTCTTAAACAAAATGTTGTTAACTTTCAAAACTGTTGATATATCTTACTCTCAGCTTAATTTGTAACCTAATAAATGTTTAAAAGTGAGGTAAAGTGGAAGTAAAAGCATAAATAAATAAATGAAAATTCGGTAAAGATAAAACGTAACAATTATTTAATTATTTTCTAGGGGAAATATAGTTTTTTTTTTGCTTAGGATAGAGTGTGCATCCCATAAAGTGTGTTAAAGTGACATTTTATCCAATTATTCCAACTCAACACTTCATTAATTATATTAATTACAATTCATCGTCGTCAACCACCGATCATCATCATGGAGCGCCTTCGCCGTCGCCTAACTCGTCGTCATCGTTGTCGCCTTCCCCGTCGTCAATCTTTCATCTTCAACGCTGGAAAATCCAGGATTCAACCAGGAATATAGATCCAGCCGAAATCTATGCCGATCGTCGAGCACGTATCTACATCAAATAACATCGATGACCTTCTTTCCTTCGTGAAAACGCCGGATCTGCAATAAATCACGGCGGCCAGCCGGCAACTGGGCATTACTGCAACAGAAGAATTTGACGCGCTACGACAACATTATGATGCACGACCACATGATAATGATGCACCTCCATAATAAAATGATGCAACCTAAACTTTTATAACATCATTATCCCTTCAAATGTAAAATTAATATGATATCCACAGGAGGTAGTATGACACACTATTATAATAAGATGATGCACCCTTAAAATGTTGCGTCTCACAAATATTATGATGTACCGTTACATTATAGACGATGCACCATTATGATAAAAATTAACTAGACAAGCGTGCACTAAGTAAACCATTACGATGCGTTTCTCGAAGTTCCTGATGCACCATTCATTATGGTGCACCACTCCAAGATAAATGCAGTCTTAACACTATGATGCACCTATAAGTAAGAATGATGCACCACTCCATTCATTGTGGTGCGTTATGTTATCTCATGGGCGCATCATAATTTTGTACATCTTTGCTAGTAATAACGGTGCATCATACTGTCCCTTAGATGCATCATAATTATCTACATGTTTATTCTTAATAATGTGGACTATTTGATTTACATCATAATGGTGCATCATCTTCATTATAATAGTGTATCATACTGTATCGTTCGCGCAACATAATTGTCTACACGTTTATTCGTAATACTGTAGACTATTTGGTTTAAATCTCAATGGTGCATCATCTTTATCATAACGGTGCATCATACAGTCTCGTAGACGCATCATATTTGTTCTTAGTTAGTAGTAATTAATGTGACTACTCGGGTTACATCATTAATAATGATGCATTATCTTCATTGTAACGGTGCATCATACTATCTCGTGGGCGTATCATAATTGTTCATCTTTATTCATAATAATGTGTGTTCTTTTATTTAAATCATAAT
>JBBYHH010498306.1:0-11126 GCA_038382905.1 Daphne laureola
AGAGGATGAAGGTGGTGGCGCTGGTGGCGGCGGTGATGTGTCTGTGTAATGCGGACAGGGTGTTGATGTCGGTGGCCGTCGTTCCTCTGGCGACCAAGTTCGGGTGGTCCAGTTCTTTCCTCGGCGTCGTCCAGGTAATTAACGAAACAATTAACGGTGTTAAATTTGGACCCGTAATTAAGCCACTTGTCATTCATCACTCATCTCTTTACTCCTACACGTCTCACTCAAAAAATTCACAACTTTACAGCTGTTGATTTACAAAATATTTATTTAAGATTTTCACGTGTAAATAAATAAACTTTATATATTGAAGTATGAAAATTTTTGCTGTAAAAAGGTTTTTTTTCTTATAATATATTCTCTCCGTCGTAAAATTATTCAAACCTTTGAATTTTTATATTCATTTTACTTTAATTTATTTATATTATTATATTATATAAAAAATATAAATAAAACATCAAATTTTCGTTTATATTTATATTTTAAAATAATTAAAAAATAAAATTATAAATTAAATACTTAAAAATAAACGTTTCACTATTTTTGGGATAAATGAAGTAATATTCTTATGTCTTTTAGAATTTGTTATACTTTATTTTTTAGATTGTCCCAAAATAATTACTTCATTTCTTTTGTCAAAAATTCTTTACATATATTTTACCTTATTACCTCTCTCGTGACTAAAAAAAGGTTATATTTGTATTATTTACATATTTTACTTTTTTTATATTCAACTCAACAAATATTCTTAAGTCAAATTGCTTGAAGTAATAGGAGACATATAATTAACAGCCATGAAATTTGATCACATGACATCTCAACCCTAAAAGTTTAAGAAAAAACTTTTCTTTTAGAAAAATTATGAGTATATCAGCTTTCCCTTGATTTTTCCATTTTGTTTTCTGAATAACAAGTTTAGATGTTATTTTCAGAAGAGCTTAACAACCCTACACGCTTGTTTTCATGTTGCCGGTAAAAGCCCTAAAGGTTTGTGAACCAAACAGAGAAAGAGAAAAGAAAAATACTTCCTTCCTCATTTTTTCTTCAATTTTTTTAATTTTTTAATATATAAAATTAAATAACTTGTATACATAAATTAAATAATGTATTTAACTTCTAAAAGTATTAATATTTTTTTTAAGTAAATTATTCTAATAAAAAAATGAAATTAAATAAAACTTCCAAAAGTCAGTCCTACCAATTAAATAGGACAAATGGAGTACTTTTTATGTGTAGGGTTGGGACATTTTGTCATTTTGGGTCAGTTCAGGTGGTAGTGGAGGAAATTTTTTTCTAGAAATTTCACTCTTTAAGAAAGTTAATGGAAAATAAAAAAGTAATAATTTAACTATTTAACAAATTCACCCCTATTTTATTATATATACATTTACCCTCTAATCTTACTATTAATTAGATATTATAATCATTTTATAATTTTAAAATTTAAAAAATTTCTGGAATTTTTTTTCCAACATCCTCCTAAACTGACCCTTTAGCCGTTTGTTTTCTTTTTCTTGTTCTTTTGTCTTAAAGAGAAAAAAATTCGTATTATCGGACAGAAAGAAACTCTTCATTTCTACATATATGACATAATATTATTTATTGATGAGATTTTAATTAATTATAAATTATCACATCTCGTAATAAATAATGAACGGTTGGATAAATTATGAACGGTTCATGTTGTTGCCTAATAGACGAATTCAGGGGGTCACGTGTGGTTGGTAGGTAAGGGAGGGGAGGTAGTTGTTCGCCGCCTCTGGAAAGTGGAAACAAAAGGGAAAAGCTTTAGATATTTACACAAGTCCCCCCTCAATTTTCTGTTCTTGTACTTTTTACCCTTTGCATTTGGCTTCAGTTGCTTTCATTTTCATCATACAACACAGATAGATACCTACTTGAATTTGCATGGCCAAGTAGTAGTTTCTTGTAACTTCCGTATCTCTCAAATGAGTCCTTAAACTTGACACTTTTTACCACACGAGTCCTAAAACTCGGAAGGGATCTACTGAAACATAAACTTACAATAATATAGTGAAGACCAGATATTCATATTTCTTAGATTTTTTTTTTTTAACATCTCAGATGATTATAGATTTAGCATTCTTCATTTTCTATTTTCCTTTACTTTCATCTTCTTCATCATGTTTCTTAGAAGCAGATCCAACCAAGCTTTTAAGAATTCCAGTCATCGACTAACAAGATTTATTTCAAAAATTTAAATGTTACTCCCTCATCCTAGCAAAATTGATACGTTTTTCTTTTTGGATTATCCTGACAAAACTGATATGTTTCCTAAAAGATAAATCTTTTCCCACAAACTTTACATTATTACCCCTATTTTCCTTCTCATTCAAAAAAGTTAATTTTATCTTATATGACTATTGTACCTTATTATCTCCAGTCAACAATATTCCATAATCTCTGTACCCAGTCAAACGTGTCAGTTTTGCTAAGACGAATAGAGTATTTATCGAACTAATTTTGCTCCTGAAAACAAGTCTTAACAGAGAAGCACGACCTGGATAATAATAAAAAAAAACCTAGAAATAATCTTGTAAATCTTTTAGACTTGGAGAAGTTTTAAAGTGCATAGATGTCGTTTCTGGATATCTTTAGGTTGAAGTGATAGAAGTTAAGAAGTTTGAAGAAAATCAAGAAAATAAGAAATACATAAGACTGAGTTGGAAAATTAAGAAAAGATATAGGACCTGAGAGAGACCTATCAGACTTTTAGGACTTGAATGATAAATCATAAAGATTTAAAACTTTTGACAAGATATTTTAGGATCTTTATGTCCATTCCCCCAAGTAGTTCAAATGCTTCAAAATGAAGTTAAAAAATCTTGATAAAACTTGTCTGTTATGTTTGACACAGTCATCTTTCCTTTGGGGTTACATATTCTCATCAGTAATTGGAGGTGCCTTGGTTGACAAGTATGGTGGCAAGCAAGTGTTGGCATGGGGAGTGGCATTGTGGTCCTTAGCCACACTCCTCACACCATGGGCCGCAAACCACTCTACCGTGGCCCTCTTGGCCGTCCGCGCATTCTTTGGCCTTGCTGAAGGTGTGGCCCTGCCCTGCATGAGCACACTCACCTCAAGGTAATGCCTTGTTAAGCACGGTACTTTAAGTTGAGCACTGAATCTTGAACCCTAGCTATATATGGATGGTGTACTTGAGACTGTGTTCTGTGTAAGGTCTGAAAATGTAAAGTGTTCATCACAATGCTAGGTGGTTCCCGGGCCATGAGAGGGCGACTGCAGTAGGAATCTGCATGGGCGGATTTCATCTTGGCAATGTTGTTGGCTTGATTCTGACTCCGATTATGCTAACATCAGTCGGGATCTCTGGTCCGTTTGTTCTGTTCTCTTCCCTCGGCTTGCTATGGCTTTCTTCATGGATCTATAAGGTTACTAGTGATCCGAGAGAAAGTCGGTTCATAAGCAGTTCCGAACTGAGACTAATCCAGAGCGGTAAATCCGATTCTTCGAATGACGAACGTCCACCTCTGCGCCTCTTGTTTTCGAAATTGCCAACGTGGGCAATTATATTTGCAAATTTCACCAACAACTGGGTATGCCTTCTTAGCTGGTTCATAAAACATTCTCTCAGATGCCATTAACATTAAAACACATGCTTGAATTGCAGGGATACTTTGTGCTACTTTCATGGATGCCTGTTTACTTCAAGACAGTACGTTCCTATTTCGAGTTGGGTTCTGTTATGGTCTTTTTTAACTATTTTTTTTCATTAGCTTGCAGTGTAATCAACCATGTGTCATCTTACTTACTCATCAAGTTATCTTGATTCTGGGTGAGGACAGGTGTTCAATGTGAACTTACAGCAAGCAGCTTGGTTTAGTGCTGTTCCATGGGGTACAATGGCGGTTTCTGGGTACATTGCAGGCACTGCCTCGGATTCACTAATCAAAGCCGGATTCTCTTTAACCCTAGTTCGTAAGATAATGCAGGTATTAATTGCTCTCCCTCAGTTGATGCTCCAAATCTTCAAGTTGGTTTGTTTCTGATGTAATACCGTGCTACGACAGTCTATAGGTTTCATCGGTCCGGGGATTTCATTGTTGTGCCTGAATTACGCGAATTCACCCGCGGTTGCTTCGGTTTACATCACAGCAGCCCTGAGCTTGAGCTCCTTCAGCCAAGCTGGGTTTCTTCTCAATATTCAAGTAGGTGGAGTTCCATTTTAACAACCTCTTTCGAACCTGCATATGTTTTCTTCGATCTGATATACTTTTCTGCATTGGTTAATCGTTAGGATATCGCACCTCAATGTGCCGGATTCTTACATGGTATTGCAAACTGCGCGGGAACGTTTGCAGCGATAATCAGCACGATAGGTACCGGGTATTTCGTGCAATGGCTAGGATCATTTCAGGCATTTCTCTCAGTGACTGCAGGGCTTTACTTCATTACTGCCATTTTCTGGAACTTATTTGCTACTGGAGAGAGAGTCATCTAATACTAGTAATAATTTACATGGATCCTGACCGTCGGATTCACATAGAGCCCTTGAAAATTGAGGGGTCCAGATGAATCTGAGGGTTCACATCCATTTCCAACCAACTACATTTGTTAAAATGAAGCATGATAAGTGCAGTAAAACCAAAGTTACTTGTTCTAATAATTCTTGAGGAAGTTTTATTATCAGTCAAGCTTTTGGGAAGAAAGTTAGGTAAAGATGAGCCTTTTGGTAAAGTTAAGAATCTCCATTCTTTGGTTATTGATTACAAGCAAAAAATGTCTCAACTCAACCACCTAGAGTTGTTGTAATTTCTAAGTAGAGTAGTTAGGTTTATACGTATATTTTCCCATGTATTTTTCTCATACCTCATATAGTTTGTACTTATATAACAGATAGTATTATGTTTGATTCAAATTATTGTTGGTTGGAATTTGTTAAATAAATCCGAAAAATATACTCCTTTCGTACCTATTTTGTTTCATAGTAGTATTTAATTTATGATTTTATTTATAAATGTTTAGACATGTAAAGTTAAATAATTTATATGCGTATCATAATTTGAAATATAAAATTTCTAAATAGATTTTTTCGATGTTTTTCATTATTTATCTTTATAAAAATTTAAATCAAATATTAAATTTTGAAATATGAAAGTCAAATGAATACAAATTATGATTTTCCAAAGACCGAATGGAAACAAAAATGGTATTTTTCTTCTTTTTCAACAACTAATCTTTTTTCAAATTTTACATTTTCCTCTACTTTATCAATCTCTCTCTTTTGTTTTTTCTTATTTTCCTTGGTACGGGGATGAGGATAAGAGACTGAAGATGATGGAGACTTGAATACAAGACCTTCATTTTTATGTCATTAAGAGCATAACCTCTAAGTTAAATGATGAATACTCGTGATCCCATTTGACAACAACTTTTTAAAAGTACTTTTTATGTTTTGAAAATTTATCTACAGATAGAGTTAACAATAATTGTTTGATCTTGACCATTAAAAAATTATCCAAAACGCTACAACTATTTGAAACGGTTATTACCAAACATATCATTCTATTTTTCTTAAGTAAAAATTAAGTAAATACAAGAATAAACAGAAGGGTTCCAAACAATGAGTTGAGCTGTGCCCTAACTTGAATGTCATGAACCTATTCACATCCTGTATGATGATGACAATCAGGAATAGATCCATGAGTATACATTTTGCAGAATATCAATAAGATGTGTAAGAGAGATGTTCCTCAAATGTTTCAAACAAAAAGACACTCCACTCCTTGTATTGCATGCAAGTAGCTTGCAACTATGTTACAGTTTTGAATTTCCTGTGGTTGGGGGCAAAATCCAGCTAATTCGTAGAAAACAATGCCTGAGCCAAAATGCTCAATACATGTTATCACTTACCTATCTCTGCATGAACTGAACTGAACTGAGGTTTGATACAGAGGGAACCATCACAAGTCGGTGTTACGTGAAAACGATGGCAGAGGCACGGCCTCCTGCGGCCTGAGGATGACGAGCACACCAAACATGCCGAGCATCGGAAGAACAAGAAGCCATTTCAGCAACCTGTAGTAATACATGTGGAACGTGATGGAGAACTCGTCAGAAAAGTATAGCCCATTCTTGTCCACCATCTCCACCAAAATGGTCCCTGAAGACCTCACCCCTATTGTTGGGAGCTTTAAGTTATATTTCCCGGGACGGTCAAACACCTGGCTTTGCCTTATTCTTCTCTCTCCTTGGTAATTACCCGGGACCAAGAGGGTTGTCTGCATCATCATAGCAAAATTCATACGAAAAAGTTGAGCATGAGAAGAAGCAACAAAAACTTATGCAGCATTTTGCGGTTACTATATCTTACCTAATATAAAGATGGGGCCGATGCTTAAAAGGTTAGCATCTAAAGATTTATGTTTGCAGTTCACCAAATAAGAATAAGATCCGAGACGAATTGGCAAGGAAGAGACTTACTGTGACATTATATGGCGCTTGAGACCCTGATGGGTATCTATATTTATCAACAATCTCAATCTCCACCCAGAAGTTTTTGCCCTCCTCATCACGGAAAGCTCTAGATGAGTGTGTAACATAAACACCTTCACGGTTGTGTCGGTTAGCAAAGTTGTTTCTTCCTTGATTAGGAGACCTCCATGCCTGAAAATAAATGACATTCATCAGCTGCTTCAAATCTAAAAGGGACTCAAAAAAACAACAGTTTGCAGTTTTGAAATAAGGACTTCTCATGTAAATAACAGCCTTGCCTTGAGAGGATGATGTGGTGAAGGAGTTGAGAAGCAAAAAACATTCCCATTCATAGTTGACACAATAAGATCAAGGTCATCTCCACCATCTACATTTTCCGCCAGGACCATACTATATCTGTTAGGAAGAGAAACATTTATTAGACCAAGAATATAGCTAGTAGATATTAGAACTACATGCTCAAAGGAAAGAATCACTTACGAAGTTTCCCCAATATCAACAACATCAGCACATGATGTTGGTCCATCTATCAGATACAAGTAGCCGTCAAATGATGTAGTAACTATAGTCAGTCCTTTGCTTTTCTCTCCATGTTTACTTAGATCAACAAGCAGGACTTGATTCATTACTCTTCCATGTGTCCTATATGGATAAGGACGAACAAAGGAACCATCCTTCCCGCTTAGGACATAAATATTTCCAGAAATTGTGGGAATCACAAGATCAGTATGCCCATCACCATCAACATCACCTATAGCAGGGCCCTAAGGGAACAAAAAAAAAGTGTATTGGATTAAACTGGAACCTTCAGGCATCCACGGCAGAATATCAAGGCTTAGAAAAGAGATTAAACACAACTTAAAGAATTGATATATATTGCATTAATCAAGTGATATAAGTGGCAAGTAGTTAGTATGACCATACTGATGTTAGAACCTCTGAAAAATAGAAGACAGAAGACAGATTGAACAACGATTGAAGTTAGGAGTGTGTAAGAGTTAAGACTGTATCACTGCAAATCCAACTAAACTTGTAATGAAGACCATAGTCATAATGACTTCGCCATCAAGCTCCAAGTCCCATCTTATTAATTCATCCCTCTCTATTATTCATCTCCTCTGACCCTGTCTTGTTTCTGACAAAGCGTTTATGTTTTAACATGGTATTACAGCAGGTTATTCGGAAAACCTAAAAATGATAACCTTGTATCCAAACCCAGCGTCTGCAAATCACCAAAAAATAAAATTTCTTCATGTTTGCTCCCAAACAGATCAAGATCAACAGATCTACTTTCAAGTTGGGGGCTCGGTGCTGAATTTCTGATTATTGCAAATTGGTGAATGTCGCATTTGCAGCACCACTTTAGAAGAACATGAGAAAAGTGGACAGCACGTCAAGGAGAGGGGTAGAAGAAGTGCACTTTGTGCTACTTTTCCCCTTTTCAATCTAAGCACTTAAACCTTGGACCTAAAGTCACAGCAGATCAGGAAAAAAATCTTGGGTTTAGGAAACGAAATGTTCTTCACTAGAAGGGTACCAACTATAGCCTATATTGATATTAAGAAGTAAACGATCTAGAACTAGAGTAGAGAGGATTCTGAAGCTTGGCGAAAATGCTTTTTTAAATTAGACAGCACAAGTTCAGTGATGCTAACCTGTGGAATTAGACTTTTCAGATGTACCTCCCAAATTTCATCTCCTTGTGGAGTCCATGCAGCAACATTTCCGTGAGTATCTGTTGTGACAAGTTCAATTTTTCCATCATCATTAATATCTCCAACGACTACAGCACTTTGAATTTCTGCCATTTCAAGGGGGAACTTTTCTCTGATGGATCCTGAAGGCAGTCAGCAATTTAAAATAGGAAATCAGAATATACCATTGGAACTAAATGAAGTTCGTGCCTAAAAATTAGCTACACCATAACCAATTTAAGCGTAATCTCAGGATGATGCATCTTGAACCAAAATCGTACACTCATCTTCCCGGCATAAAGACAAGATATGAGCCCATGAACTCCGTTTTCCACTATAAAACATTCAGCTAAAAATTAATTCTCCATAAGGAGACCAGGCTATAAAAAGAATTGTCAAAACACCCTAACTCAGGGCGGCGCTACTTAGACATGAGTGGTGGCAATTGCCCCTACTCAAATTTTGGTAAAATAGGTAAATTGTATATATATTATATAGTCTTATAGAAAATACTACCTCCGTACTTTAAAGATTGCACCATTTGTTTTAGTTGTTTTATAATATTTAATCTATGATTTATTTTCATGCATGTTTAGAAATTTAAAGTTAAATATTTTTTATGTATATCATAATTTGCAATATACATTTTCTGAAAGCATTTTTTTGGAATTTTTTTGCATTATTTATCTTTGTAAATATTTGAGTCAAATATTGAACTTTGAAACAAGAAAAACAAATGGTGCAACTTTTAAAGTACGGAGAGAGTACATTTTAGCCCCCTACTGATTTTTTTTTATGACCCCACTCCAAAAAATGTCCATTAATCTATTGCTTATTCCCCCACTCCCTAACTTTTCCGGCTCCGCCCTAACTTAACCATGTTAAGGGTGCTTGTTAAGATATGACCCCAGGTGAATCTGTTTTGCACAATAAAGCATTCAACTAAAAATCAAATTTCCATAGGTTGAAAACCCTAACAAAGATCTAAAGAACTAACAAAACACCCTAACTTAACCCTGCAGGTATACCAGAAAAAAAAATGAAAAGCAAAACAAGAAACATTTCAGGTAACCACATAAGATGCCTCCTTATACAGACAGGTGAAACAGCAGAAACAGGTTTGTCGTAAAGATCAGGATCACAGCTTGCAACAAAAGAATGGGGAAACTGTAAAATGTTAAAGCATCAACTGGAAACCAATTAGGTGGAGAGGTGCAGGCTACTTTTTAATATAAGCTTCATGAAACTCCTGAAATTAACTGTGGATGGACCATCAAACAGCATAAACGAAAAATTTGAAGTTATTCTTAAGCTCAACTTATGGTAATATTAACTCTTTGAATTTAGTTCAGCATTTTCACCTTAATTGAATCACTATGTTATTCCATCCATCCCAGAAAACCACTAACCAGGCATATATTCCTTTCTAGGTTGTCCCAGAATACATGGCAAGTTTCCTATTAAGGAAACTTTTCACCACTACTTTTACCTTATTACCTTCAATTCCCCTTCTCCACCCAAAAAGTTACTTTTGTCTTATATCACAGTTTTACTTTATTATCCTCAAGTCTTCAACACCCGTTAATCTTTGTGCACAATCATATGAGCTAGGTTTTCTGGGACGTAGGGATTATTATATTAACAGTTTGAATATAGTTCAGCGATGACTGAGGAGACAGATAACACTACTTTTAAGCTTGAATCACTATATTAGTATTATATTAACTGTTTAGAACTAATTCAGCATTTTCGACCTACCACAAAAATTTGCAAGGGCACCGCAGAAAAGGAATTGGATATACCCATAAATGTATCTTTCCAGTTTATATATCAATCTCTGATACTTAATCATTCACTCTGTATAATAAATTCCAAAAAATGAAAGAAACTCAATGGCCAGATAGAGATGTGTCGCAGCAAAAAAGGAAGATAAAGAAAAGGCCCATCGCAAAACTAGACAGAGTTAACATAAAGAGCACTGTAAATAAACGGAAATGAGGTAACTTTACCATGATGGTCCAGCACATAGAACAGGCCAAATGAAGTTCCAACAAGAATGTCCATGTTGCCATCTCCATCCAAATCAACCACAGTGGGAGACGAGTACATATATGCACGAAAGTCCGAGCTATCTGTACTGAGGTCCAGTTCCCTGGTCCACTTAACCTGCTTTGTGTCGAGATTAAAGGCAACAATACCACCACCTACATATTTCCCGATATCAATGCCGCCCAATTCTTTCATACGCTCAGGGTTATCATAATACCTGATGCAAGATAGCTTTCAATTCACAGATTGGTGCCACGTTATAATGCATTTAGAAACACGCAACTTTGAAGACCATAAAATATAAATTTGTATAATAATCTTGTGTAATACAAATGAGGTAACCTAAACTTACTCCTGATCAAAGAAGTACGAAACAGCTACTATCATCTCAGAGACTCCATCTTTATCAATGTCAGCTATGACCTGATGAAAATTCAAGGACCAAGTTCAGATATTTTATATGACACTCAAGAAAGTATAAATCTGGCAACATTCACAACTGAACATACAGGAGTGCATAAGATGTGTGAGTCAACGTTCACAAAATCCTCAATCTTAGCATGCTGTGTTTCAGTCCACTCCTCATCACCCCACAGAGCATCATCAACATAGTCATCATAGTCATAACCATATTCATCCGCCAATTCATCACTGTCACGGAACAATTCAAAAGATTGAACTGCATCTGCTTCCAAACTTTCATTATTTTCCACAGTAGCTGTCTGAGAGTTACCAGTATCTTTATCATTGGACTCACTATGATCATCCTTCAACTCTTCTGAATTGTTATTTCCACCATCCTTCAACTCTTTTAAGTTGTTATTTCCACCATCCTTCAACTCTTTTAAGTTGTTATTTCCATCATGCTTCGACTCTTTTGAATCATTATTGCCATCATCCTTC